>PVJH01011698.1:0-67641 GCA_004026705.1 Nesogale talazaci | reverse complement strand
AGAACTCCAAATGCATTACACCACTCATATAAAGAAAAACAAAACAAATTAATATTGTATTGATCTATGATTTCATTTGATGAATTTTGTTTTTAAGATGGCAGTGGTGTCTGCCACTGGTGTGACTGACATTTGCTTTCAGAGTTGTAAGAATAGCACCTTGTCTCCTCACCAGGAAGGACCTGGGGGAAGAATGTCCGGGTCGGTTTGGAGCTGTTTTGTCAAAGCATGGGATGGTTCCACTCCATGTTCTCTTTCCTGGACTGTCAGAACCTGAGACAAAAAGTTCACAGAATCCATCTAGTTCCCATATCTTCTGTTAAAGTTTACTGAACTGAGCTCCAATTTAGTTCAGGGAAATTTCCCATCTCTTCAATGGTCTGCCAGTGAACAAGTGCGTGAGTTTTGTCCACATTTTTGTCCAGTCAAGAAGTTGACAGGCCTCTTTTCAGCATGACATTTGTCATCCATCGGCATTTCACAGTATTTGAAATGATAAGAACACTTGAACACTTCACTTTTTCCCATTATACTGTCTTTGTACGCTGTGTTCCACTTCACAACTCTTTCTCCGGTATTTTTCCCAAGCAGAAATCAAAATTTCCTGTGATGGCTCTTAAATTGGTCAGGCAAAACTGCTTTTTTGAAAAAAAAAAAAGTTCTGTGACCAGAGAGAGTCTTCCCAGGCGATGCCACTCGGAGCACTAATTCAAAACAAGGTGCTCGATGCTTGCCTAGAGGGAAACATGTGTACTAGGAAAGCTCTACCCAGTGGAGCAAGGTGCTGCTGCTTTTCGGGAGGGGGAGGTACCTCCATGTACATCACAATAGAATTGGTGGTCTCAACCACTGATTTCGGATCTCCATGGCAGATTATTTGGAGGAAATAATTACTTCTTTCTTGCACGTCACCCTTGAATGGACTTATTCCACTGCCTTCTCCGTTTCTGAGAAGCATGCGGTTTGCCCCATCCATACGAAGTACAGCCACTGCTGACTCACAGCAGCCCTGCAGGACAGACTCACACTGCTCCCTGTTGTTTACAAGGTTGCAAATATTGACAGAAACAGATTGCCTTATCTTTTTCTCATCAAGTGGCTCATGAGCTCAAAGTGCTCACCATTTAGTTACTAGACCAGTGAGGAACCCATGAAGCCTCCAGAGCACCTTATGTGCAGTGTAGAGCTCTGTTAAAGATGGTGATTAGTTTACGCACTCTACATATAAAAATCTGTTTCCCATCTATAAAATGTGGAAATTTTACAAGACTTCAAAAACCTCCTCTTAATCATATGTTGTGTTGTTAAAGTCCATATGGTCAGCTTAAAACTCCCAACTGCCCATGTGTTACAAAATATAACTCCATAAGATTTTTGTGGGTGTCATCTTTCTTTCAGAAATAGTGGGGTCTTTCTTGTGCAGTACTGAGTTTGAACTTCCAACCCTCCCATTAGCAGTTAATAAAAAGCTCCTTGAACCACCTCAGTTCCCTTCAAAGGACTCCTACAAGATGATGGATTCTGTAAATCTAAGGATGTCCTAAACTGCTAAAAATATCATGAATAAGAATGAAATTGTTTTAGCATTCATACCTCAAAATTCTTAGTTAGCCTTCCCCCTATTTCTACTTAATTTTGTCCACAGACATTATGCAATCGTGTTCCCTGAGAGTCTTTTAACTTTGGAAAATAGATCTCACTCTCATCCATCTATTGACCTTCTTCTTCAACCTTGCTCTGCTATAGATAATCCCTATCCAGGAAAAATAAAGTTCACAATGAGATACTTTTTAAGACCAGGTGTTCACTAGAGCATTTTGTTTTCATTTTACCTTATTTGTTCAGGGTAATTCTATTTCATATAAAAATGTTTTTAGACTTTTGCTGTTGACTATCTTCAAGTAACCCCTGGACTCATGGTATTCCTTAGTAAATGGGGTCATCCCTTTGTAATCCGTAGGGTTTTCATTGGCCAATTTTCAGAAGTAGATCAAAAGTCTTTCTTCCCAGTTCATTTTAGTTTGGAAGTCCTGCTGAAGTCTTTTTTTTAGCATCATTACATGATAGCAAGATAAGTCTATATTGACAGATGAGTGCTGGCTATTCATGAGATGTTACGATCAGGAATTGAACCCAGGACTCTCATATAGAATGTGAACATCCTGCTATGGAACCACTAGTGCATTATGTGTTAAAACCAAGAGGACATTTAGTTTTTGAAAAGAATTATCCCTAGTTCCACTTCCAACATTATAATTGGTGCGAGGCATAGTCTGGGGAAGAGCTTATGACTGTGTTCTTTGTGTCGCCATGTAGATAGATCAATAGCCTTTCCTACATTGAAAAAGACAGCTCTAATTTATACCATTCCTTGGCTTTTCAATGATGTTTTTTGAATGTCTGTCTCACATAGTATCAGAAGCAGACAGTTTTGATTTTATTCTTGTTTGGTTTGTTGTTTCACTATGATATTTATTGAATATCACTGAGTTGTGAGAACATTTAATATGCCAAGGTTTATAAAATGATTGGAAATCTTCTGTTTAGTAGAAGCAAGCTATTTTTCTCCTTTTACCATTTTTGAGTAATAAGTTATATTTCTCATTTAGAAAAATTAAACAAAGGTGAATTAATGAAAATCAAAAAAAATCCCTTTTACTAACTGGTGCCTTTTTCGTCTCACTGTTTGCTTCTGAAAAATTCTCATTACAAATTTTTAGCCTGAGGTCTGCTGAAAATCATTCAAGCCCTTTAGAAATTTAGGTGTCAAATTCCTCTAGATGTATATTTTAACACTCCAGCCTTGTTTGAATCATTTATCCCCTTCGGACCTTTCAGTGCCAACCTTTTAATCACATTTCCTTGACAAACTTTTTTTTTCTTCCCGTTCTTTGTGACTAGCAGACTCGGATTTTTATTTTATTTTGACTGCTTTTTTCTCTGTACAAATTCACTTCTGCCAGTCTCCTTTCAATATCAGGGGGATAGACACTATTTCAAATAAAGCACTCCTCTAATGTGCAGACATTTTTGTGAGGTGCTGGTGATAGCAATGAGTATTGGAACTCTCAAGGCCATAAATAAGATGGTCCTTGGGTTCTTCATTAAGTTTCTGTCAGGTTTAAGATCTGTATACTTTTTCCCATGGACATATAAACTCTTACATTATTTTTCACATATCTGAATTATGATAAATAATTATAAGTAGACATCTTTTAAAAATCGCGTTTTCAACTTTTCTTTAAACTCCTTTGTCTTGTAGCACCAAAACTATTTACTTATTTAATGATCAGAGTTCTCATTCAATGTTATATTTTTTCTTCTTTTGTTCACATTTTCAGACATAATGTACCCACATAAATAATATGTACACACATAAGTATTCTGGAGAGTGAGTAGAAAACTAGCATTTGGCACTCTGTCACAAAAGCATACATGTGCATTATTTGTTTAAGAGTACAGTATTTATGTAATCACCTCTTTGCTTTGAATAATAATATCATGTTGTTTAAACAACAATGAAAAAATCCACTGCCATTGAGTCAATTCTGATCCAGAATGACACTGCGGGGCAGGGTAGAACTGCCTGTGGATTTCTGAGACTGTCACTCTTTACAGGAGTAGAAAACCTCCTTTTTTTCTTGTAGAGCAGCTGGTTGTTTTGAACTACCGACCTTACAGTGAACAACCCAAGAGTTAACTACTATGTCACAAAGGCTCTGTCTAATCAGTTATCACTCATAGATATCACCTTTTATGGATATTTTTATTGCTAACTATTGTCCAGTCATCTCCCATTAGAAATCTTATGATCAACAAAAAGAACCAAGAGGGTTCTGTGTCACCCTTACAATTGGCAGCATCTTTGAGTCTATCTTTTGGTTTTGGTACAACTCTAAGTCACTGAAGATTTCCATCACCCTTGCTGGCCCTTGTGTGTTAGGGTCTTTTTGAGACTCTAGAGTTCTTTAAAATGCACAACCTTGGCAAAAGGAGGCTTACTACAACCAATAGCAGAAGATCTGATAGACAGCCAGCCAATGGTGGGGAGGTCTATTGCTGGCAGAATAAACACTCTACCTTAGCATTAGACTTGCTGAGGGCACTTTGGAGTTCTATATCAAAGTATCCCCTTCAATAAATCCACTCTTTCCACTGAAAATTCAAGAGGACAATGATAAGCCAGGTGCCATGAACTTGATTTTAATTCCTGACAACCCTCCATGTCTTAGAGTAGGGGAGCATTCCTTATGGTTGTCAATACTAAAAACTTTTCGAAGCTGATTTCAGACTTCTATTCAGAGATGCCTCTTGGTAGATTTAAAGGCTTCCATTTGGGGCAGTAGTTTAGAGTGGAACTGTTTGGGTCACCCAGGGACTTTTCCTGCTTTATTGCCATTTGCAATTCCTCCGGCGTCAGAGTGACAGCATATTCCATAGTCAGTTTATTTGCTATTGGGCTTTCATTGCAGACAGATGCTGCTCATAGAAGTGCTCTTGTTGGGTTGCTGTTCACTTCTCTGGCTGAGACGTGTGTGTAAATGGATGACAGGGGGAAGCTCAAGCACCTGCTCCGTGGGAAATGCAGGTGGGCACCTTGAAGGGTGTAGGCATTGAGTGAAGCACAGCCTTGAGCAGGGTCAGGTTAGCAAGATACACAACCAGAAGCCAGAACTTCATTTAAAAATAGAAAGCGATAGCTAAATTTACTGCCTCTGAAAGCAATTATTTTTAGAACCAGGTGCCCTTCAGCAACTTAGTTTGCAATTGAGAACAGTCTTCTGTTATCTAGCTGGTTGACTGTCAGAATCTTCCATTCATTCTAAGTAAAATTTAATTCAAAAATTTGAAACTTGAAAGTCTAGTAAATGTTTTTAAAAGACATTTAATTTAGGATGTGAAGTACTGTCATCTTCTGTGTGTTAAGTATACATCTGGAAACAATATGACTACCTTAGAGAACTTTTGCAAAAACAACCCTTTTTAGACACAATTATATGGGGTAAATACAGTCAGACTTGGAAAATCAGGGGACTGGGTATAGCAGAAACATTTCATGGAAGGAAAACTTAAATACTTTGCATTTAAATGAGCTATAGAAAATGACCAAGATTGCACCATGCAAAGGTTGAAATCCTGCAAGACTTAGAAAAACATAGCAATCTCATCAAGTTTCAGTTTTCACAGGATTCAATCTAAAGATAGTCTACAACTTATTAAGTACAAGAATAACTTAGGATCATATCAGACCTTGTCCAGGAACAAAGGAGGGATGGAAGTCACATATCAACTGAAAGCAAGGTTTAGTGAGGCAGAGATCAGAAGGTCCACCCCTCCCCCCTTCTTTATTCTGATACCCACTGTCCTTCCCATGGCACTCGACTTTGTAACTGGGTTTGTAATTACCACACAGAACTCAGACAAACAATATTCACAATTATGGTCTGTATTTGGGAAGCTGACAGGTTACAAATCAGGATCACAAAAGCTAAGGATACATTTCTTTTGCCCACGGTGTCACTTTTAGTCCTATCAGCAACATGTCTCTCAATAGTCTTTAACTTATCAGTCACATGGCCTTTTGATTTCTCAGTTCTGACAAGTGACGCATAGCTCTTTTAGTGCTAATAAATACCAAAAGGAATCCCAATCTGCAAACTAACCTTTGACTCAGAGGCATTCAGCTTTACTTGTTCCGTGGGCCAGGAGGCCTATAGTTGTCATTTATTCTTAGTGCTGTTTTCTCTGTGGCCTCCACCTCTCCATGTGGGGATCTTGGGTCCAAAGATGGACTCTGTTTGTGACTCTTCTTTCATGGTGGTCATGAGATGGCCTTGGTACTGACTCTGAGTTGACTCACTCTATCCCCAGCAGAATGGTAAAACTCACCACTCCATATGCATGTGTACACCTAATCACCTACAAACATGATGGTTAGAAAATGCCATACTAAGCAATTCAACTGTGTCACACTGTCTCTGAGTGTCGACCAACATTATACAAAATCATCCTTTTCTTTGTACATCCTTTTCTTTGTACAAAAAAACTTGTATGTAGGTGCACTACATACAATGTTTCTGCATGTAATTTGCTGACATCATCATGTAACATTTACCCCTCCAAAGATAGATGAAGATAGGATTCACAAGGATACTGATAAAAAAAAGACAATGTTATTTAAATGTCACAAATGGCCTGCCATATGCAGATGAGACAACTTTATGTTTGCTGAAAGTCCTTATTGATGAAGATCAAACAAAAAACCTTTAGTTTAGACTGCACACAAAATAAAAGACAATAAAAATCTGACAACTGCACTATTATATAGCATCATGATATACAAAAGATTCATGTTTCTAGATATTTTGTTTTACTTGTGTCCACAATCAATGCTTATGGAAAAACCAAGGTACACATTTCACTGGAGGAAATTTGCTGCAAAAAATTTTTTAAATTTATTAAAGAACAAAGATATTCCTTTGAGTATTAAGGTGTGTCTGACACAAGCCATGGTGATTTTAGTCATATCACATGTATGTTATAGCTGGAAAATTAATAAATATAACCAGAGAAGAACAGATATGTTTATATCATTTTCTTGGGAATAAAGTTGTATAATCCACAGGTTGCTGGACTAAACATACCTGTTTTGTATGAAGTACTGTGTTGAAAAAAAGAAAAAGCTATCATAATGAATTTTGCAGAATATTTTCAGATAGAATGCCAAAAGAGAACTGTGCTCAGTACATGTAAAATTAAACAAACAAAGAGAACACTGGGCAATGAAGCTTGTCTATGTGTAATTTCAAAGGATTCTTTAGGCAAAATATTAAACTGAATCACATATCAGGAAAGAATACACTGAATCACTGTATCAAAAATAGTTGAAGGCTGAATAAGCTATTTCAAAAGGAAGTATATGATCAGGAATGAATGATATCAAAGGAATATTTCCCAAGTTGTATTGAAGACATTAGCAAAAAAAATGGCTCCAGGAATTGAAATGTCAATGAAAATGTTTCAACAAAAATTGAGGCAGCTCTGGACGGGATTCTTCTTGTCTGCCAAAACATTTGGAAAATTGCTGCCTGGCCAAGAGATCTATACTTGCCCCACCCCCCCAAAAGTTACCCCATAGAATGTGGAAATTTTCAAACAATATCAATAATTCAATACACCAATAAAATTTTGCTGAGGACACTTCAAAAACAATTGTGTCAGTGCATGGACAAAGAGCTGTCAGCAATTCAAGCCAGCTTCAGAAGAGAACCTTGAAAGAAGGCCATCATTGCTGAGGTCAGATGGATCTTGACTGAAAGCAGTGACGCCAGAAAGCAAAGTTCATGGGTATTTTATTGAGTATAAAAGATATTTAACTACATTGATCTCAATAAGCTATGGATAACATTGCAAAAATTAATTTCAGAACACTTAATTATGGCCATGCATCACATAAAGAAGGTGTTACTAGAAAAGAAGAAGGATATGATGAGTTGTTTAAAGATGTGCATCTAGGTGGTATTCATTCACCTTCGTTAGCATGGGTAGGCCAAGCAAATAGTCCCAGAAGAGGGTCCATATTATGATCAAAGTTACTTATTCCTAATAGAATAGAGGAAGGCTTGTGAATGACCTGTCATAGACAAATGACAAAACAAGGATATGAAACATATACTCATTGTGAGCATTATGTTTTATGTCAAATTGGGTGGGCCATGATTCTCCCAAAATATGACCTCATAGATCAGAGTCTACTCCATGATGGTATCTTCTATGAATCAGTCAAGCAGTTGAAGGCAGAATGGATGACCCTATTCTAGGGACTGTCTTGACAAAATTGAAGGAGCATTCATTCAAGGTGTGGCCTGATTTTAGTATAAATTACCAGTGTATGGAAGCTAGCTCACACCTACTGCTATATTTGTCCCCTGATTCTGGCTTATCAGCTTTCTGTTCTATTATTGCCCACTGATCCCAGGAGCCATAAGCAAACTGACAACCTTGGAGTTGTTTGGCTGGTCTTAGATTCATTGAGCTGTCTTCTCAATGCTTCATATTCCTGTTTCCTGTTCATCCATCCCTGCAGTTATCAGAGTCAAGAGAGGCCTTTAGCCTATATTTCACCCATAGATAAGAACCAAGTTGGACTTTTCCATTTCTACAACTATGTGAGATATACATTTCTTTCTGTATACATACATATACAAGTGTGACTAGATTTGCTTCTCTAGAGAATCCTGATGAGAATAAGAGACTATAGTCTTCAATGGGGATTATACACCAAACGGGGAAAAAATGTTCTCCCAACTGGCTCAATAAAGAACATAATGATGAATGGAGAAAAATCAAAGTTGTAATGTTTTTCATTTTGCTTGGATTCACAAAGCAGATTTAAGGAAACAACAATTAAGAAACCAAACAATGTACTGCATTGGTCCAATGTGCTTCTAAAACATCTTTCAATGTTAAAAAGCAAAGATGTCTTTTTGAGGAAGAAGTCATGCCCAGCCCAAGTCATGGCCTTCTCAGTCATCTCACATGCACGTGAAATCTGGACCCTGTGCTGTCCAAGTGTTGGGAGTGATAAAATGCAAACTCACGAGAGGAAATGGTACCAGAACTTAAATTGTGGACGCCCAGTTTTCAGAAATCTCTGTGTCAGAGGAAGCCAGCCTCTGACATTAGATCTGGTAGGCTAAGTTGCATGGTGATAATTAATTAATAATTATAGTAGAGTCATAGAAAGCACGAAAAAGAGAGATAATGGAGTCAGACATATGTCATGGTAGCATGCTCATTTCAGCCATGTATGGTGGTCAATGTGGAGAGAGAGTAAGAAGGAGAGGAGAGGGGAGGGGGGAAGGGAACAGGAAGGAGAAGGATTGGAGGAGGAGAGGCAGCTGAGAGGGGTGGGGGCAAGGATGAGAAAGCTTCTTTATTCTGAACAAGCCTTATGTATCTTGGAAATATGCAGGTCCCCCAATTACAGGTAAGGATATACGTCACAGGAAAGGGTTGTTCTATAGGTACAGGTTATAGTATATGTTATAGGTACACTATCGCTAAGCAGTATTTGACTCTTCTGGCAGTGCTCTAACTTTTCAGTATAAAGTAGGTGAGTCCCAAGTTTTGGTGAAAATCTACTTTACTGTTCTGTTTCTGCAAAAAAAAATATTTTTATCTTGTTCAGTTTGTCTATGAAAATAAATAAATTCCATCTACTTGCCACTTCCCATGTTAAAATAAAATGTCTCAGTGGGACAGATTTTGCTGAATCAGTATATATATATGTACATGTATATGTATGTATAATTATATGTGTGTGTGCTAATATTGTAGAAGAGGTCTTTTAACAGCACCAACTACACTCCAGGAAATGTGGGGGATGTAATTATTATTACCAACCTTTCAAAACTGTGGTCCTACTCTTTGCCATAATTTATATTGAAGTCAATTTCTTCTTTGATCTTTAAGAAAATTGTTATTGTTAAACACTTATCAAAAACTTAAATTTGAACTTGGGGTTTGATTTTTAACAAGCCCTGACCATTGCTTTGAATGATTGTATATAATCTGACCTATTGATATGTGAAAAATAGTAGATACTATTCTCCTAGCAGTTGGATTACTGGTATTTTCTCTCTCCTTTTCTATTTTCATGAAAAATGGGCAAAGTCATAATGATGAATACAGAAAATGATGTATTTGTGAGTGTGAGAAAATATGATGGTGTTAACGCACTTAAAACTCTTTGCATTGACTTTGGACTATGATTTGCTATAGAAATAGCAGTTATCTTATTCAGTCATTTCCTAACATGGGGGATGCAATTTAGCGATTTAGAAATCTAATCTGTTTTCAGATGTCTTGGTGACATTTAAAATCATTTCAAAGTAATGCTCTATTTCTTGAAAGTCAAACAAAATTCTTCCAAAGGTGTGACAGTCAGTGGTTTTTGCCTTGGCTTCGCTAGGTGGGGTTTCAGTGAGCACATTTTGAAAGGGAAGATGCTTTGTTAAAATCATGTTTTGTAGAGAAAAAACACGAACTTTAGTTTCTCAGAAAACTAAAAATCCATGTATTCAAGTATTTTCCCTAACATTTTATATTGCTTTAAGTAGGGCATAAAATTCAAATTGTATATTTTACAACATGCTTTTTTCCTTATTCTTTAAAGAATTTGTGAGATATATATATATAACAAAGCAGAATATATAATGAAATTCATTTATTTTATTTCGGCTTCCCTGGTAGTCATCATCTAGGACCATATCCATCTATTGCATTATCCAAGGAAAATTCACCCTGAGGAAATTATATAGCTGCAGTGAGTAGCTGGAGTTTGAATTCAAGAGGACTTATCTTCACTTCCAAACTTTACTAAGAATGTTTGACAGCCTCGTCCCTGGGTTGTCACTGCCCCTTTTGTAGGCTGCCACAGTTCATGAAATCACCTAGGAAGAAACGACTTGAGTTTTTTTGAGCATTAGTTTCAGGGTCAATGCTTATCCAACAGGGTTTTACAACTTAATTAATTGTTCCTTTTAATCACAGTTTTTATTTGTTATTGCTCGTTAGTAAACTGCACCTGCTACCAGCAATATATTAATCCCATGAAAACTTTGGATTTCCTTTATCCCACTTCAACTCTTCAATATTCCTCTTCTTCATAAATATTTCTTTGGTAACTTTTGTGAATGTTGCTTCATTATTATTGCTATCGGTGTTCTCGTTGTCTTCTGTAATTGTCTATCAGCCTCCTTGTGAAAGAGAAAGCAAACCTCGACCACAGCACTTTATTTTCTCCATGACTTTTTTTCAAGTGGTTGTGATTTATTTTTTTATAGCTTGAAAATCAAGTAGTCCTTATCACCACTTTATTAATTACTGTGCTGGAAATTTTTGTTAGAGGTATAACGTGAGATAAGCAAATAAAAGTCATCCAAATTGACAAACAAGAAGTAAAACTACCTTTAATTTCAAATGAATGAATCTTTACATAAAATATCCTAAATATCCACCAAGAACATTACTAGAACTGATTGAAATATTTAACAAAGTGTCAATTTCTTTACAGTAATAAAGCCATCTCTATCAGAAAAATGTTTCAAAACATCACTTACAGTAGACACCAAAAAGATGAAATACTTAGTGATAAACTTAGTGACAGAAAACTACATAGTATTACTGCATGAAGTTAGGAGACCTATGTAAATGAAACCATATACCATGTTCATGGATTGAAGGTTTTAACATTGTGAAAATATAAATACTAGCTTAAAGTATCTGTAGATATAATAAAAATTTGATCCACAACCTATAATTATGGAAAGAGATGGACAGTTTTTAAAAAATCATTTTATTGGGGCTCATACAACTCATCACAATCCATACATCCATCCACTGTCCCAAACATATTTGTACATATGTTGTCAACATTTTCAGAGCATTTTCTTTCTAATTAAACCTTTGATATCAGCTCTTCATTTTTCCCCTCTTTCCCCCTCCCTCTCCCCCACATGAACCCTTGATCATTTATATTTTTTATTGTGTTTTATGTCTTCCACTGTCCAATGTCTCCCTTTACCCCCTTGTCTGTTGTCTATCTCCCTGCAAGGGGGTTATAGGTGATCATTGTGATTGGTTCTCCTACCTCCCCCCACATTCCCTTTACCCTCTTGGTATGGCATCTCAGTATTGGACCTGAGGAGTTTATCTGTCCTATGTCCCCTGTGTTTCCAGCTCTTATCTGTACCCATGTACATGCTCTGATCTAGCCAGATTTGTAAGGTAAAATTAGGGTCATGATGGGGGTGGGGGAAGCATTAAAAAGCCAGAGGAAAGCTATATGTTTCATTGGTGCTATACTGCACCCTAACTGGCCTGTCTTATCTTATCCCCATGGCCCTTCTGTAAGAAGGTGTTCAATTGCATATAGATTGGCTTCAGGTTTCCATTCCATCCCCCACCCCCATTTTTACTCTGGGTCTTTGATGCCTGATACCTGATCCCATTGACACCTCATGATCATACAGGCTGGTGTGCTTCTGCCATGTGGGCTTTATTGTTTCTCAGCTAGATGGTGCTTGTTTATATTCAGGCCTTTAATACTCCAGGCATTATATCTTGATAACGGGGCACCACCAGCTTTCTTCACATTTGCTTATGTACCCACACTTTCTCCTCAGTGATCATATCAGGAAGATGAGGTAATGGCTAAATTAATCACTCCTTTTTATGGAAAGAAACCTTGAATAAGCAAAGCTATAAAGAAGATTAAAGTAGAAGTCTTCAAACCACCAATTAAAAAAAACTGCTACATAGCCAGAGTATTCATCTGGTTCTGATACAGTAGACACAGAAATTAATGATATAAACAGAGTATATAGACTAAACCCATCCACTGATTCACAGTTGATTTTTGACAAAGGTTTTTAAAATAAAATTAAAACAGTGAAGAGAGTATTTTTTGGAAGGCAGCTATGCTAACCACTATACCACCATCGCTGCCCAAAGAGTATTTTTTAACAAGTGATACTAGAAAAGTGTATTCTGTTGTGGGAAAATTAAACAGGATCCATATCTCACACAACATATAAAAATAATCTCAAGATGAATCAAACACAACTGAAAACACACAAACAATATGATTGAGATTAAGCAGATCATTAGTTCCCAATCTGTGGGTTGTGGCACCTTTGGGGTTGAACAACCCTTTCATGGGGGTCACCTAATTCATAACAGTAGCAAAATTACAGTTATGAACTAGCAAGGAAAATAATTTTATGGTTGGGGAGTCACCATAGTATGAGGAACTATGTTAAAGGGTAGTAGCATTAGGAAGGTTAAGAACCACTGAATTAGATGATTAAGACTTTCTGAAAATTAGACACTTCAATTTCACCAAACAGGTAAAAAAACAGTATATTTAGCACTGACACCTGGGACTAATTTCTAAAATTTATGGAAAATATCAAGCCTTCCATAAGAAACAACTCATTCATTAAAAATGGTCAGAGGACATGAATAGACACTTTTCCAAAGAAGACATTCATTTGACCAACAAATATAGGAAGAAACACTCAAAAATTATTAGCAAAATCAAATAAAAACAATAAGATATCATCTCATCCCAGCATTAGGAGCCAAGTTACATTAAAAAAAAAACACTAGAAAACAACAGCACCGACAAGTGTGGAAAACTGGAGACTCATATATTGCTGATTACACAGTAAAATATAGCAATCATTTTATAAGATTAGGATACTTTCTTGCAATTTTGGGATTAGAAATTTCTTGTGATCCAGCAATCCCAATAGTTGTGTCATGGTTCCTATTTCACACACAAACACACACACATACATACATATCACAAACAAATATATACCCACTCTCAGCAGAGCACTATTCACTATAGCACAATCATGGAAGCAATTCAAATGCCCAGCAATGGAAGAGTAACCAAACAAACTACTTATCTACACACCACCAGATATTATTCAACATTAAAGAATTAATAAAATTGCTGCCCATACCACAGTCATTCCTGAGGATCTTGCCTAGAAAGCTGCAGCTGCTAAATCATAAATCCAATCTAGATTTTCATGAGATCAGAGTGGAATGAAGAAATAGAGTCTTATACCATCAGGACCATGCTTACTACAGTGTGCAAATAGGTGATTTTATCCTGGTGAAAGTAACTCCAGAAACCAGACTTTTGTTTATATTTGCTTTTTTTTTTTTGCACCACTGCCCTATGATGGGGAGTGGGAGGCCCATTGTTTATATTTCTTAATTATGGATCAGTCATTAAATTTTTTTGATTTAGTCATTTTACTCTAATTTCTCTAAAATAACTCTCAGTAATTCACTAAACATCTCCAGGTTTATATGTTTTAATTCTCTTTTTATTTCACCATTCAACTTCATATAATGCTATTAACCCTGTCTTTCTTTAAAGTCTTTCCGTTGGTGTTTATCAATGTTACATTCTTTTGCCTTTCTTCCTTTCTCTGTGTCTTTCTTTGTGTGCTTCCTCTTTGACCTGGCAACTAACTCTTGTAAGGCCAGGTCAAGGATCTCCTATATTCTTATTTTGCATTCTTATCCTAAACAATCTCAATGATGCATGACCTTAGTTATTATATTTAAATTATTATCACCAATATGTTACCTCCAATTGAGTTCTCTTTTCAGAACTTCAGATCTAGTTGCCTAGCTCAACAGTGTTATTTGGTGCTATCAGTGTATCTCAAACTAAGAGTTATAGAATGGAAATTCAATTTAGGTTACTTGATTGCACAAGAAATCTGGGTGGAATTCATGGCAATTCTATGAAAGTTTATACTGAACTCTTTTGGAAAGTCTTAAGGACTTTCAACAGATATAACAGTAACATGTCCAGAATTGCCCCCAATATTCTTGACCCTCAACCAGTGGGTCAGTGTTGGAATAGAGATAATTGAGGTATACTGCAGTGAAAACAGTGTTGAACTGTATGAAATATTTAAGGGTTATTATCATTTTAATAGCAGCATGAGTCATGGCAGCATAGTGGAGTATGAACCTACATGCTAACTACAAGGTTAGTGGTTCTCCTCTACTAGTTAATCTGTGAGAGGATGCTGAAGCTGTCTACATCAGCAGAACTTTAGAATCTCAGAGAGCCAAAGGAGTAGTTCTACTCTATCCTTCATGGTAGTTATGAGTTGGATTGATTCATTTCATTAAGCTCAGTTTGAGGTTTTTAGTAGAATTATAGGGATGTATTTGAAGAAACAGTGTATCCATTCTGTAAGTAGTTTTGAGGGTGTCCACATGATAATCACTATATATCATCACATCAATATGTCCACCAGTTATGTGTCATTTTGATGTACTATGACTGGCTGTGTACTGCTGTGATATTGGCAATGCTGCCACCAGAATTTTGATACACTGTCAATGGCCCTCAGGTTTCTGTGGCATTTCCATGTAAAAGATAGACCATGTTCTAAAAACATTGACTATAGAAAACCTTACAAATAGCAGCAAAATATTATCTGACATAGCACCAGAAGAAGAAGTGCTCAGGTTGAGAGGCACTCCAACCATGATGGGTGGAGAGCTGTCTTCTCATAGTAGAGTTGACATGAACGGCAAGGGTGAAGAAAAGCTTTTAGGACTTTCATTTGCTGCTATGCCATGACTCAAGATAAGGAAGAAAAAAAGGTGCCAATAGCTATTAATTCTGAAACATGGAATGTAGAAGAATAAATTTCACAAATTAGAAATCATACAAAATGAAATGGAATGCATGAAGATCCATATTCTAGGCATTGGTGATCTGTGATGGAATGGGATTGACTATTTTGATTCAAGTGATTATATGGTCTGCAATGCTGATAATGAAAAATTGAAGACTCACTCACTCACTCACTGCAATTGACTTGGTGCATGTGGTTTGTCAGACAGGGTAGAACTGGCCCTGAGATGGAAGGGAAATATGAAGTCACTGTAACAAAAAGGACTGGTAAACACTCCACCATTACAGGGGGTAGCATATGAATAAGAACTGATGGTATTAAATAAATAAATTCCAGCTTAATTGTAGGCATTGACACACGCATACAAAACAAAGATGATGACAACAACAGGACTTCAGAAACTGATAAACTGCCCATTGAAATATGTCAACAAGTAGATGTGTGTTGGTTAATCTCAACAAAGGGAGAGACTCCCTACATGTGGAGGCTAAGAGACTGAGAAGTTGGCCTGGTGCCAGTCTAAGAGACACTATAGTTTTTGATAGATTAACAGACCAGAACTAGCAATACAGATTCTTCTAGTTAGCAACCAGACTTGACAGAATAGTTTCCACTGAGTGACGCTGTTCTGGGGTTTCCTTTTATACAGAACAATGAGGTGGGGTAAGAAATTTGTTTCATTGACTGTGAAAATACTGTGTGGATCATAATAAAATTAGGTTAACACTGTGAAGAATGTGAATTCTGGGACACACAATCCTGTTCATTTGGAAACCTTATCTATATCACATAGCAGTTGTTTGAACAGAACAGAACAACATGATTTTAAGTTAAGAATACAATGTATCAAGGTGGCATTCTTTTATTCTAGTCACTCAACCTGCAGGTTGAGCAAATACTCTGAGAAACTGAACTTTATGAAAATTAATATGATTTTGTTAACAACCAATTATATGTGGGTGGCACAAACTTGCCCAGTGAAAATGAAGAAGAGTTGAAGCACTTACTGATGGATATCAAAGACTGCATCCTTCAGTATGGATTATTTCTCAATAGACATGTAAGGAAATGAAATTTTTCATACATGAAACAATAAAGAACATTATGAAAAACAAAATATTGAAGTTTTTAAGGCATAAATCCACAACTAATAGTGGACTCCTAAAATAAAACAAAAACGCACTGCTTCAAGTTGATGCCTATCCTATGGAATAGGGGAGGACTGTTCCTGTGCGTTTTTGAGACTTGAACTAAAGCAAACCTTGTCTTTCTCCCAAGGAGAACTTAGGGATTACAATCTACTGAGTTTGCACTTAGCAGTCTACTGCTTAATAAAACAAAGCAGCAGCCAAGAAATCTAAAGACATACTGAATTTGGAAATCTGATGCAAAAGATCTCCTAAATATGGTCCAATTGTAACATATGCATATGAAAATCTAATAATGAAGAATGAAGAATTGATGCTTTGAATCATAATGTTGACAATATTGAACATATAGGGAGTACCCCCATAAAATGGATTTTTTTTGCAAATGGTGTATTTAACTTGTCTTTGAGGCAGTCTCCATTATATTTAATGCATTTGTTAAATTTGTGAGTCTATTCTTGGAAATATTTTTCAAACTCATCTATTTGGTTGGCTGACAGTATCTCCCTCATTTATCTTTTCACATCTTCTATGTCAAATTGCTGTCCTTTCATGTCCTTCTGCATTCACAGAAATAGAAAAAAGTCACATGTAGTGAACTTACTTGAGGCAGGTTCATAGGGCAAGAGAGGCATGATGTTGGTGTTGCCCCAAACTGGCTCCCTAAGATGGTTGCCTGAGCAGGTGCATTGTCATGGTGATAAAAAACAGTCCTCCATCAGCCACAAACTAGGCCTTTTATATTGCACACTATTACAGTATCTTTTCACAATCTCTAAATAGAAAGTTTGATTAACAGTGTGACTTGGTGAAACAAAATCTGAATACTCAATGAGTCGACATTTGCATCCATTTGGGAAGTTGATATTCCAGATCAATGTCATCCATTGATGTTTTACCTTTTTTGAAATGAGAAGACCATTGCAACATGTGAGTTTTTCCCTTAGCACTATGCTTGTAAGCTGTCCACAGCTTACACTGTATCACAACAGTTTCTAGGGTACATGTCCTGAGCTGGAATCACTTCACAACCAAGCACTGTTCTCTTAAATTGGCCATGACAAAAGGTTTGAGCAAAACTACTTTTATGAAAAAATTCACTGTTACCAGAGACAACCTTCCCAGGTGATGCCACTGGGTGCACTAACTCAGAGCGAGTTGCTCTATGTTTTCTAGCAGGAAAAAATATACTATGAAAGTTCCACTCTGCCCAGTGCAATTCCGTCCCCCACCCCCCTTTGGTATGCCAATATATTACAGACTTTCAGAAGAAAGAACAAATCTGACGAGGAAGGAATATAGCAAGAATGCTCCTTAGTAATGAAGATGACCACACTTTGTCTTACATACTTTGAAGATGTCACCAACAAGGGCCAGTTCCTGGAGAATAAAATCATGCTTAGTAAAGTATAGAGCTAATGAAAAAAGGGAAATCATCAATGAGGAGGACTGACATTGTAGTTGCAGGAATGGGCTCAATCATAGCAAACCTTTCAAAACTGGTTCAATAAGACCCAGGGTTTCATGATGTGCTCTTACTCAGAAGACTGTTATGAGTTGAATCTTAGTTAACCACCTAATAATAACAAGAACTGGAATGAATATGTAACCATTGCTGCTTTTAATACTTGCTTTCATTTTTGTGAGATATGTAACAAACAAATAGCTATATTAATAAAATACAGTGTGAAGTTCAATGAAAGAAAGTTCTGTGAATAAAATGAGGATCCCTCATAGGGTAGTGGTTAAAAAATTAGCTGCAATCTGAATGGTTGATAGTTCAAATCCACCAGCACCTCTGTGAGGGAAAGACTGAATTTTTTATTCCTATAAACAGTTACCCTCTCACAGGGGTCACTCTGAGTCAGCATAGACTCCATGGCAGTGAGAGTGATTAACATAGTGTGGGAGGATGCAGAATTCATACCAGTGGTCTCTTGGAAGAAGATTTTTATCTAGCCTCATGTTTGAAGGACAACAGATGTCATGCATGCAAAGATTCAAGAGAAGAAGCATATTTGGTAGATAGAACAGGAGTCCAAAGGCTAGCAGTGGGAAAAATATTATGATGGACTAAGAACGGAAAAAAAAAACACTGGCCTGTGACAACTAAACTGGATGCTATGAACCAGAAAATAAGTGTCCTATACTGAGTCAGGTGAACCAGGTGAGTTTGCATTAAGTACTAAGTGGAAGGCACATTCAAAGACAAGTTTTAAGGATTTAGGTAGCAGGGTATTTTCGTTGCTCTGTGGACAATTCTTTGAGTAGTAGGAGTAGAAAACAGAGGTTATTTAGGGGTGATTTAAGAATCTCTTGGAAATGGTGATAGTGGCTTGAACCACAGTTGTCACATTAGCATTGAGCTAGGTTGAAATTTATATTAATGCATTTTTACTATGGTTTCTCAGATATGTGTGTGTGTGAGATCAATCCTGAAATAGTCTCGTCAATCATTGAATGAATGACTTTGTTATTTGGTAGACAGAAACATTTTATAATTTGTTCAATGTATGGTGGCATCATTTATAGACACGAGGAAATGCGATGACAGTGAGAAACATCATGAGCAAAATTGGGGCCCTGTTAAATTTGATGCCATAATGAATGATGTGACAAGACCGTATCTGAGTGGATTGGCTAGGAATAAAGACAATTGAAAACATGATTGTGGGGGTGTTCTTGACAGGACCTGTGCATTTGGGGGAAAGGCATAGAAAGGGCAGGATGTTACTGCATCTCCTGGAATGTTTTTGAAGCTGTTGAATAGTCATCTGTGCCCTTAGGTAGCTGGAACTCGTGTTTCCAAGTCTCCTGAAATATTCTGGTCTTGAGTCAGGTGGAAGCTGCTGAGTATCTCGTGTTTCCATATATCCTGGAAAGAACTCCAGTCTTGAGGCACAAAGACCCCAGGCCAGCTCACCTAATAACCTTCCACTCTAACCTGTGAAGCACAGTCTATCAGAATGCTTCTAGTTTCCTCATAGCACAGCTAAGATCATGTGATGTAATTGGATGGCACGGTCCTGTAATACAATTAGACAGTAGTTTCCTATGATGAAATTGGATGGTTGGTCCTGTAATGTGATTGGACAAAATAATCTTGTAAGACAATTTAGTGGACTGGCTCAGCCAGCTACATCTCATTTACATGACTCAGCAGGATTCACCTTGTGGCAGTCATGTACCTGATGTCAATTTCATGATTGGGGTGAAGGCTAACCTGTCAATTTCATGATAGGAGTAGAGTCTAACCTGTCAATCTGAAGATAGCTATTGAGTAGCCAGTGAGGTCTTTGTAGCCAATGAGGTCACTCGGGCTTTCTCCTGAGAATTCTGGGAAGTCTCACAGTATTTCCCTCATGGAGATGAGAACACCTTTTCCCAGTTGTTGGGAGTCGTTCAACTGACAAGACAAGATGGCAGCATCCGAGGAACGGGAGGAGGCTGGAACTGGAGAAGCCATATGGCCTTAACCTCATGGAACCAGAACTCTGGAGCTGGAAAAGCCACAGAGAGACTCTTACCAGTGCTGAGATGCTTCTACTGCCAATGGATACTGATGATGGACCCTGAGCCCTGGAAACAAGGGGCCATGAAGGGACCCCTGCCAGAGCCAGGACTCTACACTGACTGTCCTGTGATTTCGTGAGTCGGAAGGAGACTTTATAGACTGGTATTGGACATATGGGCTAATGTTGGCTTAGAACTTTGAACTGGACTGGATTGAGATGCTTTTTCAATGTTCCATTCCTCTTGTATATAAACCTTCCCCTTATATCCATATGTGTGTCAATGAATTTGTTTCTCTTATCTACCCTAACACACACCTCGTTTACAAAATCCACGATGTAGCCTCTTGTCTTTCATGTTGCAAACCTGTGACCTTGTAAGGATGTCAAGGAAGAAGTTATTTGATTGGTTAATAAAGCATATATAAGCCTTGATAAATCTGTAGTAAAGTTAGATCTGTGCCATTGAGCTTTGTCTCTGGAGTCTGTGTGCATGTTGGTAGACTCCACCACCCTCACTTCCCTGCATGCGTGTACCAGTTCCCACAAGTGATAATAATTTATAAGAGTTTATTGAGCTTCATGTATTGGTGGTCATGGTGAATGGATGAACATTGTATTCAGTATAATGAAGCATGTTAACTGGAATGACAAAATTTGGGTATAGCTAATGGGTAGGTTGATAAAATTTTGAAAGTGACACATTATTATTGGTGGCAAAATTTAAGATATTACCATGAGTAAGAATAATGAATTGGATTGTGGAAGAAAATATTGTTTCCAATGAGAATATAATAAATTAAGGGTTCAGAATATATATTTTTGACTATTAAGGAGTGATTTTAGACAGAAATGCTTTGGGTCAGGTATCTTAGTGAATAAAGTATCTGCATAATAAAAAAAGCAGAATTGAGGTGGGAAACCAGTTCCTTCACCACCAGTTGATGTATAGTCACTTCCTACTATTGACCATTTTGTGAGAATTAGAATGCTCTGTATGGTTTTCAATGACTTCATTTTTTGGAAACAGATTGTCAGACCTCTTTCTCCTGTAGTAAATCTGCATGGGTTGAAATCTCCAACTATCTCTGAACTAACACATGCTAACTGTTTGCACCACTCAGAGACTCTGCAATCTTGGTTTTGATGGCTAAAATGGCTCACATTGCAATAAAGCAGAGTTTGAAGGAAGAGTGATGATCTAGAGTTAGAAAAATCTACTCCATTTTCTGGATAGAATCTTTCTTATTTTAAAAGTACAAAATATCCTGAAGTTAAGGATGAAGGAGAAATGGCAGTTTGTTTCTTTTTCATGTCAAGTAGAGTTTCATTATATGTTTACTTTGCAATGTGTTTGCTCCTTCATTACCACATGGATACTTTTGTTGTTTCCAGAGTTGGTTTGTGTGTGTGTAGACACATTCCAAAAGTGCATAAAATTTTTCATTATACACATTTGAATTGATCTCAAGAGAGATGAAAAATTAATCATTTCAGAACTTTCAGCTTCTGAGAATAAATAAAATCTAGGAGTCCCATAGTTGAGTGAGCTGAGTAAAGGGCCAAGAAAGAAATTCTTAGAAAATTGGTGTTCCCGGGCTGAGCCCCGGTGGCGTAGTGGTTGTGCGCGGGACTGTGGCCCATTGGGACGGAGGTTCAATTCCAGCAGTGGGGCTGGGCCTCCTACTCCCACCACTGGAGAGCAGTGATGCCCCCCCCCCCCCAAAAAAAAAAAAGAAAATTGGTGTTTCTAATGTAGCCAAGTAAGCAGAAGTCTTAAAGGAGACAGAGAACATATAAGTAGATTTAGTGTAAACTATAAAAATGTTTGACCACAGTAACCAAGAGAGCAGAATTTAAGAGATCAAGTAATGTTTTAAAAGAAGAGGCTCAATTAATGCTGTACAGTGCAAAATCCATGTTAGAATTTAAGACAAAATAGTCAGTTTCACAATGATGAGCTGAATTGAATAGTTCTATCATTATTTAAACAACTAACTCTAAAAGAATGTACCCAAGAGGAATTTCTTAGAGGCAAATGATGGGTGAACATGATAGTGGGGCAGGAGGAAAGAAAAAATAAAAAGCGGAAAAAACTAGGAAGTAAAAATATTATATATGGGTAGAAATATAGAAATGTGTGTATGTAAAAATATAAATATAGAAAGATAGGCATGTTTTCAGTATAAATAAATATGTAGATATAATAAGGAAGTTGATGGACTTTGGATCTCTACTTAAACCTTATTTTAGTACAAGAACCATTTGTTTTAATATTGTGGCAAGGTATGAAACTCATCTTCCTGACACAATTGCTAAAGACAAAATAGGTGAATAAGCAAGCTTAGTGAAGAAAGTGGGTGATTCCCAGTTATTCAAACATATAGCACATGGGGTCTTAAAGGCTTGAGGTTAAAGAGCAGCCATCTAGCAGGGGAAAAAAAAAGCTCACATGGAAGGGTACACCAGTCTGTGTGATCATGAGATTTTGAGGGGAACAGATAGAAGAAGTTTAAAACAAGCAGTCAAATTGAACTGAAGAAGCATTGACAAACTGGAGATCCAAACCCCACCTGTAAGATAATTAGAAGGGTCACATCTAAGGGATGAGAAATACAGGGTGCAGTTGAGCACGGATGAAGCAAATAACTGCCCTCTAGTTCTTTAATATTTCCTCCCTCCACTATTAAGGGCCATAGCTTTGCCTACTACTCTTGCTAGACCTGGGTACTGACATTTGCACCATCAAGATCTTTCAATGCACGAAGTCAAGTCCAAGATATATAATCCCTTCAGCAATTGTAGTAAGAGCGACAATTCCCTGAGGGCCCAGAAAGGATGGGGTGGGGGATGAATTGGGAAATGATAACAATGATAAATATTCAACCTCATGGCAACAATAATAATGCTTGTACCTTGCTGAGAAGGGACAATGGGAGAAAGTGGAATAATCCCGTCCAGACAGCACAGCATCTGTCAGGCATTTGCCCTCTCCTGACCAGATTTGACTGAGGTCGATAAGGATTTCTGTGAAGAGAAATCTTTGAAATTAAAATAAGCTGCTCAAAATTATGGCTTTGGTAAGATTGAGTTTGTCCAACTTCTAAACTTAGTTAGCTTAGAAGATATTCATCCGGGTAAGCCAGTGCCTTTTGTGAAGCCTTGTACAGATTTTGAGCAAGAGACACAGCTAAGCTTTTCATGACATATTGATATAGAGAAAGTGTGTGAAAATTGTCTTATTTTAAGATGCTACGTTCTAGAGATAATTTTCTCAGAGGCAATAACGAAGCAACACATTTAGTGATTTATGTTCACTAAAGTCACCATAGCAGTCTGAAATTGGTCATAGTTGTAGTAATTCTACTTTTAAAATAAGAAATGTTAGGACTTCTTCAGCTGACTCTACACATGTTTCATGGGTCTATTTAGCCCCATTCGCTGGTAGTTTCAAAGTTTTAGTTGTTCCAGAACTTCTAAGTTGAGACCAAGCAATGAGTGTTTATAGAAGCTTACTCACAATCTCTCCAAAGCAAAATGATTTTCAACAATCAATGAATAAGCGTACCTATTTTGACAGAAACATCATCTTCAGCGCTGTAGGGCTGGCTTTGTACAACACAACAAGATATTTCCCAGGCCTCTGCCACTTCTCACATGTTTGCACTTATTGTTGCAGCCGCTGGGTCAGTTTACCTCCTTGTGGCTCTTCCTCCTTTTCCTTATCCATATTCTTTATCAAGGTTGACATCCTTCTCCAGAGATGAATCTCTTCTGATAATATGTTCAAAGAACCTCAGTGGAAGCCTTGCCATCCTCACTCGTTCATTCTTCTGGTAGTTCATAATGTTTTCAATATTCTTTACCAACACCATCATTCAAGTGCATCAATCCTTGTCTTATCTTTCTTATTTATTGGGCAGCTTTCTCATATATATGAGAAACTACTGTGGCTTGGGGCAGGAGCATTTTAATTTTCAAGGTGGCATCTTTGCCTTTTCATACTGTAAAGAACAATTTGCCCTAGGGCTATGCATCCCAAGGGCATGTGGAAAGGGTTGGCATGCTAAGTGCAATTTGAGCATTTCAAATTCTCCATTTGATACTCATGCGAAAGATGTGACTATTATTCCTGTAAAGACTTATAGCCTCAGAAACTCTATATGTCAGGTAGTTCTGGGCTGGAATCCACTGCATGGTGGTGGGTTTGGTTGGTTTGTATATGTGTACAAGATGTAGAAAACCTCTTCCTTTTACCATAGAGGTATTCATGCATGCAAAATTCCATATAAGACTCAGAGTTTATCAACCTCAAGAACAATGTTCTATGTCTGGGAAAGAAAATGAACAGGTTTATCAATGGCATTTGAGTAATGGGCAAAGAATGGCAAGAACAGATTTTAGTAGAAAGCTGCAGGTTACGTATAGACTTCATGCTTCATTCTCTTCAGGTGGGTGTACATGCCTGAGGCATGAGGATACAGTGACAGGTGTCCAAGTCTTATTATGTGGAGCATGTGTTAGTGAAGAATGTTACATGTCTTGTCATTTATTTATTTTTTTAATTAATTAATCCTTTTTCTTGGGGGCTCTTAGAGATCTTATAGTTATCCATACATCAATCTACTTTATTTTTCAATGCACAAATTACTATTAGGTCTTTACTTTTAAAAATAGCAAAAATACTGAGCATTATTACTGAATAATAATGTAAATTACATCTCAAAGGAAACAAAGAGCCAAACAGGATGGAACACTGCTTCAACCAGAAAAAAAATGTAGATTATTAAAGATTTAGTTCCTACTAAAACAATAAAGTGCAATGTTTTTCTCTTAATGAATTAGTAATTGAGATTCATTTAATAGCAAATAAATATGCTACATTCATTTAGGCTTGTTTTTCTTTAATGTGCAATATTTGATTTTAAATTTATAGATACTATTAATGGTAATTGTGATGTATGCTTCACACTATTTTTGTATTAAAATAGAGAAGCATTTTACTTCTTTGAAATTTTATTAATTACAGCTATGTAGATATTACTTATCATTGGTGGTAGCAAACTGTTGTTGTTGGAAAAAATGTAATGATAGTGTGTTTGATCATGAAATAAGGAAGAACACAAAAATATGGGAACTGTGAACATCCAGTTTACAAAAGACTGTAGAAACAGTAGAAACCCCAAGTTCATTTACAGGCTACTCACATGGATTACGCTTCCACTGAAATCTCTCTGATCATAGTTGAGGGATATGAACAGCCTTGTTAGCAGACCGAGAACATTGGGATGTCAATTGTGGCAGATGTAGTTCAATTAAAATGTAAAACCTAATTGTTCTCCCTGTTGGCCCTTTTTAAAGTTGTTTCCATTTTTAACACTTTATGTTTTCACTTTGCTTGAGGTTTTTCTGTTTTGTCTAGTCATAGGTATTAAGGTTTTTGTTTATTTGTTTGCTTTCTGTTTATTTTTTATGATTTTCTTTATATGAAGCCCAGTATAGGTAGATTTATAGAGACAGCAATTGGATTGATAATCACCCAGAGGCAGGGGGAAGGTAAGATGTGGGGAAATGGGGAGCTAGAACTAGGAGTACAAAGGAGAATGTTATAAAGTTTATTGTGGTATCTTCTGCATATAATTGAATGATTAAATTGTATTCTGTGCGAAGTATAGGACCAAATATATAATTAGAAAAAGGAGAATGTTTGAACACCTAAGCAGATGGCTATTCAGCAGCCACCAGTCGGCAGCCAGGTAAGTTCTGAGTTGGTACTACTGAGATTCGGAAGCTAAACAGTTCAGTTCCTGGGCGGTGAGGCAACAGAAGGCAAACGTGAGAACAAGCACCTTTGTAAAATGTAACTATGGCAGGGTGATGGGAAGCTTCAAGTCAGACTTCCGAAAATCCACTGCAGTAGCAATCCTATTGGAGAGAGCAGAATTGCCCCTGTGGGTTTCCAAGGCTGTCAATTTTTACAGGATAAATCATTTCAGCTTCCACCCATGGTGCGGCTGGTGATTTCTAACTTCCTACCTTCTGGTAGCAGCCCTTCTTGTAACCCACTAGGCCAACTCAGATGACAGAAACTTAGATGCACAAATGAGCAAAGTTTGGACACAGATTGTCAGCAGGAGTGGGTTTCTGATCCTCTGTAGGGTCTCTTTAAGTCAGAATGACTGCACATATGTAACAAAAGTTTTTAGAATACCATAAGAAATCAAAGGACCATTTATATTCTAGAATCAAATCATAGACTAGTTAATAGTTCTCTTGAACGCTTGTCATCTGCAAAATGAGGTATTTTTCAAATTTTGCCACATCACTTTAGGCCACATCTAAATAGCTCAAACTAAGAAGTGTGGGCAGATATTTTGTCTGAGTATTAAAAATTCCTTTGCAAATATATTTTTGAAGAAAATAGGTGATTTTCACATTATTTAGGAGGCAGAATAAATTTGTTACTGTTTACTGATGAAATTAACTGCATTTAAATAATTTATATAGTAACAGCTGTATGCCAGTACTTTGTGCTTATTTTACCATTTTATAGATAATGCTATTTTATTTCAAGCACATATTTTACTAGAGGTGGAGTTTAAAGATATCTCAAATGTCTGATTTTTCCTAAAAGCTATCCCACTCCATTATCCCTGGCATCAACCATCACTCCTCCCCTTAGTTCAGTGGTCCTCAACCTTCCCAATGTCATGACTATTTCATACAGTTCCTTATGTTGTGGTGCCCCCCAAACACAAAATTATTTTTGTTGATGCTTCCTAACTGTAATTTTGCTACTTCTATGAATCAGGCAATTGAAAGAATCGTTCAATCCCCAAAGGAGTTGTGACCCACAGGTTGAGAACCACTAACTTTGTAGATATATTTCCTTATGCTCATGGCCACATCTCCCAGAAGGCATGGCCATTAAGGAAAGGGCTTACATGGTGGTGAAAGACGGTGAATCCCAAATACTAAATTCTGACCTCAGCCTGGAGGATTCTCCTCATTCACACTTATTTCCTGCTCATGAGGCTGGGGGAAGAGGGGGTCAGGTCAAGTGATAGACTGTCAGTTCCTGAATCCCAAACTGGTTGTCAGAGAGCAATGGGGTCAATGCAGGCTGCAGAGCATGGAAGGAAGCTGGAGACTCCAGACAGTGAAAGAAGGGCTCACTGGCTTAGCCTTACAAAGGAGGATGCTGTCATGCATTTTATGATGGTTCTCTGCGCGCTGGCCCATTGCTCCTTTTAGAGAGTAACCGGTGTGAAATTGGTGTTTATCACTGAAGACTCATGGACATGGACTCAGTCAGAAAGGAGACGTCCCAAAGGTGGTGTCTTGCCACATCCAGCCCTTTAGTGATGGCCTGATTGTTGCCAGCTGCTTTTAAAGACTAGAGGGCACATTGATCATTTTTTTTTCACATCTTAGGTGTACCAGGTCTAATTTTGGAAATATTAGTACCCTAGCCTCCTGATTTCCTGCTCTTTCTCAATTAAGAAGGCAGGTGACAGTTTGAGTCCTAAGGTTTGAACCACTTAAAATTGGAAGACAGTTCTTATTGTCACGGAGGTTAGAGTGATGCAGTGGGTTAAAAACTGGGCATCCACCTGCATGGTCAGCAGTTTGAACTCAGCACCTCATCAAAGTTTTCCCTCAAGCTCCCCTTCATAAGTAAGCAATCAAACAAGCAAAAGCTGGATTCATTGCCCTTGAGTTGGTGGCTACTCATTACAACCCTAGGGGCGATGTCGCACTGCCTCTGTTTTTTCCAGACTGCAATTCTTCATGGGAAGAAAGGTCACATCTTTCTCCCACAGAGCAGCTAATGGTTTAGTACTGCTGACTTCTGGTAGGAAATCCCACTCAGAATCACTAAGCCACCAGTGTTCTTACAGACCTGTTGTCTTTAGGCACCATTGAATTGTTTTCAACTTGTAGCGATCAGATAGATATACAACAGAAGGAAGCACTGCCTGGTCCTGCACCAGCCTTACAATTGCTCTTAACGTTTGAGTTAATTCTGTCAATACCTCTCATTGAGGCTCTTCTTCTTTTTTACTACCCCGCCTCCCTGCGCCACTTTATCAATCACGTTGCCCTTCTTTAGAGTCTAGTACATCCTGATAACATGTTGCAAGTAACTAAGATGAAATCTCACCATACTTTTCTGCCATGAGCACTGTACTTCTTCTAAAACAGATTTGTTTGTTCACTTGCAGTCCAAGGTTCTCTAAATATTCTTTGTCAAATCCATAGATCTAATGCATCAATTTTTCTTTACTCTTCCTTATTCCATGTCCAATTTCACAGGCATGTGAGACAATTGAAAATACCAGTGCCTGGAAAAGACTCACCTTAGTCCTCAAACCAACATCCTTGCTTGTCAGCACTCTAAAAAGGCCTTTTACTGCAGACTTACTGAATGCAATGCATCTTTTGCTATCTGGACCATGGCTTTCATGAACATAGCTTTTGGATCCAAAGAAGATTAAACACTGACAATGGTCAAACCTTTTCAGTGCATCATGATATCTATTGCTCCGGTTGTGAGGGCTGGGGTCTTCTTGACATTGCATCACAAGCTGTCCTGAAGGTTGCCATCTTCATCAGCAAGTGTTTCAAGTCCTACTCACCATCAGGTATTGTGTCAGGCAGGGTTCTCTTAGAGAAATAAAATCAAGACACTAGTAATTCTTTTTATATATGTATATATTGAGAAAGGTATATAAGATAAGAAAGAAAAAGTTAACTATCTATAAAGCAATACAGATTGCTCGGTGTAACTCACTTGCATGAGGCAACTAAAAGACTGGCAGTCCTTCAAATCTTGAGGGCCACTGAGTAGTCCTTTGTAGAGCAATTCAGGCTATCTGGTTACAGGCAGCAAACGGCAGAGCAGGTTGCCAACAGTCAGCCAGATGACAGAGTCCAACAGTGCCCAGCTCAAGAGATGTATATCCCAGGAGCGTGACGAAGTAGGGCTTGAAGGATCCTCAACTCACAGCAACACAGTCCTCGATTAGGTGTCCCACGGGTAGTGTTGCTTGGAGGTTGAGGCACAGGACGAACAAGGCAGCTGTCTGGTCCGAAGATCCGTAAGCAAGAGAGAGGGCGGGACTCACCGAGCCCTTCCTATCTCTGCCCTTCAATTCATCCCGTGTGTTCGTTGGCTGTGCCGTCACAACAGACCCACCAATCTTCTATGGCCATCTTGTCATAACAAACCTACCCATCACAGGTATCAAGGTCATGGCATCTACATCAAGATTGCTAACCAGATACACCAAATCTTGAGGTCCTGAGGATGCTCAGAGCAGCTAAGGCTCAGAGCAGACAGTAGAACCAACAGCGGTTTGAGACATGATGTCCTCACAGTGGATTATAGTGCTACAGAGGACAATACTGGGGACACAAAGTGGGAAGTGAGTCTGGTCCGAAATCACCCCACCCACACCTCACAATGGGATGGAACAAGAAGAGAATGTAACAGACCACTAATGGGAGCAAAGTCATGAATTCCCCAAGGAATCCCCAAAATAGACTTTAGACTTGGAGGGGCAGTGCTAGAAGTCCCACAAGTCTGGTGGGGAGATAGTGAGAAAGGTCAACGGGCGGACTTGGAACTAATGTAGAGCGTTTGTTTTCTGTTTGTTGCTGTTGTTGATTATCAGTTGGTTGGTGATTTGTCTTCATTGTATCTGTTTTACCCAGTTAGGCATGAGATAGGGTTGAGAAGCTAGCCAGAGGAAAAGGTGATGGGACAGATAGTTCTAGGGGTCTTGGAGGAGGAGAAGATGGAGGTACTGTGGGAAAGGGATGGTGAGAAAACAAGGTCACAGACAGGGGAATAACTAGGGATCTAAAATTGACTGTGATGGGTGCACAGAGTTCCTGAGAGCATCTGTAATCTAGCCTAGAAAAATTACTGAGAGACAGAGGAGGAGGGACATGCTAGTGGAACAAGAAGAAGATAAAAAGAAATAGAGAAAGTCACTAGGAAGCACAATTATTTATTGAGGTATAAACATAGGCAAGTACATTTATAAATATATTAATACATAAAATTAGGGATAATGGCCTATTTACATATGTTTACATTGTAATCTAGTGAGCCAGTAGATGGATCCTGGGTCTCTAAGTATTCCCTCAACACAAGAACACTTTATTCTAATAATGTGGCACTGGCGATGCCTAATGCCCTGACATGATCACAAAAGACAAATTGGTTATATAAACAAATGTGGTGAAGAAAGCTGATAGCACATGGCTATTAAAATATACAGCCATCTGGGGTCTTAAAAGGTTGAAACCAAACAAGCGACAATCTAGCCGACAAGCAACAAAGCCCACAGGGAAGAAACACACCAGCCTGGGTGATTATGAGATGTGGACAGGAACAGGCATCAGAAGTTCAAAAATATGCAGCATCATGGAGGTTATGGGGAGGGATCAAGCTGGAGACCCAGAGCCTGTCTTAGCACACATGGATATTCCCATGCAAAGGTGCTGCATGGAGGACAAAGGGCATCTGGGTGGCAGTTTTACACCAAGAAACAGACACACTCCTCTTGTTCTTCAGTCCTTCTTCCCCCCGTTGTTACAATCTCAGCCTGACCTCGCAATCTCCACTACATCTACTCACATACTGTGGCACAGACAAGAGCTTTCTTTCTTTCTTTCTTTCTTTCTTTTGGTGGGGGGGCATCACTGCTCTCCGGTGGTGGGACTAGGAGGCCCAGCCCCACTGCTGGAATTGAACCTCCGTCCCAGTGGGCCGCAGTCCCGTGCACAACCACTACGCCACTGGGGCTCAGCCCGACAAGAGCTTTCAATGTACAAAATTCAGGAAAGACAGACCCCCTCAGAATCAGTTATGGGAGTAATAATTCCAGGATGGTAGGGGAAGGGAAGGTAGGATGGGGCGGAGCGATAGAAATATAGTAGAATAACCACCTATGAAGAAGATGAAAACCAGAATAGTAGATGAAGTGTTAGAATGGGCAGCATGAGATATGCATAAATAATAATAGCAATATGTATTCTACTAAAGGGTGGCAGGCTAAGGGAGGGAGAGGGAAAAAAGAGGAGCTGGGATCAAAGGGCTCAATAAGAAAGACAATGTTTAGAAATTGTTGATGCCAACATTTTACATGTATGTGTAACATAATGGATGCATAGATTGTTATAATATATGTAAGAGTCCCCAATAAAATTATTTATTTGAAAAAAAGAGATTGCTTTAAATCATCACTCAATCCTGATATCACTTTATCCTGACTGTACTGTGCCTTGGCTGATTATTTGCACCTCATAAAGGTCCACTGAGGCTGGTTGGAGGATACAAGACTGACAGAAACCTTCCCTGACTTTAAGCCATGCAGTGTTTTCTTGTTCCATTTGCATAACTGCCTCTGGGTCCCTGTACAAGTTCTGCATGTGCTAGAACACTCATTCTTCTCAAGATTATTTCATAGTTTGTTATTGATGTTTACAACTCCAGAAATTCTATGTGCAGTACTCCTCTCTTATAGACCATCACTGTGAGTCAAAATGGACTCCGTGGTAGTGAATTTGGTATGAATTTGTAACCACAGGTGTAAAGGACTATGATTTCCAATACATTGCAAACCTAGGGCCATGCCTGGAAGGGCTATCTTATGCAAATGACCACATCACAACTAGTTTGACTAGAGTCCCAGAGTTTGACTGTATTTCTCAACTATAAACTCCTTAACGGTTTTTAGATTTTATATTTCCTTTGTTTTACCAATATGTTTGCAGTTTTCTATAAAAAAAACACTATTTTAAGATCAAAGTCCTTACCAAAGCTAGAATGCTTATAAGAAAAATGAGTACTCATAGATATTACCAGGCATATTTCCCACTAGTTACACTAAATTATAAACAGACATCTTTATTATATTGACAAATATCACAATCATACATTAAAATATATTTTCAGCCAGGGTCTTTGAAGTTTTTCCCCAAAGATTTTGTGACAGCTCATTTTGTTATGAATAAGTAATTCTATATCAGAAAAGAAAAATATTAAATAATTATAGTATGTTGGCTGACTAAAAAATACTTGCTAATTTCAAGTGGGAAAAGAGTTTTTAAAAATTAGTGATAGTGGTAGGTTTTAGCTGTCAAATACTACCCTGCAAGGCTTGATATTGCTTAGACCAAACAAGAAAATGTTTGCTATCTTATAGGAAAATTCTTTCATGTATTTCAAGACACACTTTCAAAGATTATGAGAGAGAATGATACTAATGAAGTGCATACTGATTGTCTGAAATATTCTCACTTTGTTAACCTGAACAATCACATCGAGTTTTCTCTCATCATCTAAGCAGTCCCTAGCAGAGAAAATTGTCAATAATCAGAGAAAATCAAGGTAGAAAATTGATGCTTTTTGGACACTTGGAGCAACATAGGTCAGGATGCCCTTCAAGAGTACACTAACGAGATGATCTAGGACAGGTGCAGCCAATTTGGCTGTGAGGTGTCATTTGATCATTGTTCCAGCTTTCAGAAAACTCAAAATCTAGACAAAAGAATTGTCTCAAGATGGCTGTAGGCCTGAAATTAACTTTTACTGTCATCCTTTTCACTGTTTTTCTGCATTGCTCTGTCAATAAATATGAAACTAGTAGATAATTAATCTTGTATGTCAATAGTTACATAGGCATAGGGTATCTTATACTTTTACTTAAATCAGTATTAAAAAGTAATGTACATAACACTCTTCTGTACATCATTGTTATATAGATATTATTCTCCAGCATAACAAAGGGTAACACTCATAATTTTATGAAAGAAGGAAAAGTAGACATAATTTATATCTTTGTGCAAAGCTGATTTTGAAAAATCATTCAAACTCTTATAATACACATGTTATGCAATTGTGTGTGGATGAAAAGAAGTGAGCTGTCACTCAAATAAGAGTATGCCTCTTATTGTTGATTGTGTTATCAATCTTTCTGCTCAGAATTTTATGTTCTAAGGGGTTGGCAAAAAATTCTACACAGATAGTCTCATCTCTGAGCACTCAAAACCCTACAAATAGTAAAGGTAGGGATGAAAGTACACATGAAGACACTAAAATATAAATGTATTCAGATTTGTTAAAGATTTATCCCATTGAGATAAGGTTGGCAACTTTATTGAACCTCAAAAGGTTAAATAGGAAACTCAAGGGACAGTGATATTATGTGAGTAGGTGAGGAATGCTTTGGAAAAGGCGGATGATAATGGTTGCATAACCCAAATTGAATCAGTCCCTGAATTGTACTTATATAAATTGTTGAATTGGTATGTGTTCTTCTGTGTATAGTTTTGAAAACACACATTTGAATTGCTTTAAAATAACGACAAAAACATAATTGCTGTTAGAGGTTGAGTCAATTCTGACTTTGTACAATGGTACTAAACGTTGCCTAGTTCACCGTGGGCCTTGCAATTATGGCTAAGCTCAAGCCCATTTTGGTCGCTCCTGTGTCCGTCCATCTCATCAAGGATCTTCCTTCCTCTTTTTCACTGACTGCCTTTACCAAGCACTCCTTCTCCAGGGAGTGATCGCTCCTCTTCCCAGGTGCCAAGCATGCGAGCTGAAGCTACACCGTATGATTTTCTAAGGGGCATCCAGGCTTAATTTAATTGATCTCTAATTTAGAAACTTATTGTTTGGCACCAACCAGTTTACCAGTGGCCATAAACCTATGCTATTTCTTGGATTCTAGCGCATGGTTACCTCATGAATGTCAGTGGAGAACTAACAGTACCCGATGGGATTTCCAGTGACTGATTTCTTAATATGCACTTTGTGAGACTTTTATAGCAAGACACCTCTGAGTGGGCTTGAACTTCTAACCTTTCTGTTAATAGCTGAGCATGTTAAGCCACTTGCAGTACCCAGGGTGGTAGTGTTTAGACCCAGGATAAAATAGAGGCAGTTTCTTTGATAAGCCTATGTTGATCTTCTTTTGCCTAGGAGTTGTCTCTTTAATTGTAATAAGCACAAATTTTCAAACTTGTTTTATAACACCTTAACGCTTGAATGTATAAACAAAATTATAAAGCAAATCTGAAGTGTGAGCCATAGTCAAATCTATCTGTGACATGTGTTAGAACTGTTAAGGAAGTGAAAGTCATGTGATTTGCTCAGGCAACACCATATTTCACCTCTGGTACAGTGTTCAGAGTGTTCTACAGTTACCGAGAAAGTAACACAACTTATGTCTTGCCTCTCACTTCAGTAATTAACAAGCTTCGGACCACACCACTGCCTCCATAAATTGGAGTGCATGTTATCTTGCTGTGCCTTTGATCTCACTGATTAAAATGCCTTTCACTCAAATTGTATCCAACTCAATAAGTACCTGTTTTCAACACCACCTCTTAACATTTCCAAATGTAACATTATGCAGGTAAGCAACACAGTCTAGGCAAAAATCGTTATTAAGAAACAACAATGATAGAAGCATACCAGCATAGCGTTGTTCCATGGAAAATCATCACAGTGTATCATATCGCCTATCTTTATTGCAGGAAGTTTGGGGCAACTGTTTTCCTTGGCAGGTATCTCCAAGTCGGTTCCACCTCACAGCAAATCTACCACAGACTCAAACACCACCCGGTCCTGGGCCGTCTTCACAAAGGTTGTCTTGTGCGAGCCCACAGTTGCAGCCACCGTGCCCCTTATGTTTACATTCTTCTCTCCTTTGTGACTAGAGGTTGTCCTCTAGTCACTGGTGCCTCCTGCTAGCATGCACAATGTACTTAAGAAGTTTCTCCATCCTCTCTCTGAAGGAGGAATTCTGACTGTATTTCTTCCCGATCTATTTGTTCTCTGGCAGGCTAGGGTATATTCAATATTCTTCATCAACACCAGAGATCCAATTATAAGGTTTTCTTTGTTCTTTCTTACATATCAACTAGTTTTCACTTTTATAATGGGTGATTGGAAATACCATGATTTGGGTCAGGCCCTACTTAGTTTTCATAGTGACATCTTTGATTTTTAACACTTTAAAGAGATATTTTGCAACAGGTTTGTTGGATGCAATATATGTGATTTATTAAGGAATGCATCCATGGATTTTGATTGTGGATGCAAGTCAAACAGAATCCTTGACAACTTCAAAAATTGCTATATGTATGCACCTGATCTTGCTTAGTGGTCCAGCTATGAAGATTCTTGTTTTCTATGTGCTGAAGTGTGATCCCTCTTGATGGCTATCCCCTTCCATAATCATCAGGAACTGCTTCTCTTCTTTGCTTTCAGAAATCAAGTTTGTATCATCTGCTATTAAAAGAAATTAATAAATGATCTTCCAATCTGATATAGTGTTATTCTTCATATAACCCAGGTTCTCTATGAAGTTGTTCAACAAAGAGATTGAAAAAAATATATCGGTGAAAAGATACAATTCTGATTGACTAATTTCCTCATTTAAGTTAATCAGTAACCCTTTTTTTTTCAGTGACTCTCTATTGATCAATGTAACATTCCACAAGCAAGTGTTCTGGGAATTCTCATTCTTTTCACCATTTCTATGGCACACAGTCAAGTTATTTTGCATATTGAATGTGGCAGTCATGTGCTTATGTTAATTTTATGATTGAAATGTACGGGTGGAGTCTAGCCTGTTAATCTGGAGATAGCCATTGAGTAGCCAATGAGGCCTCTGTGTGGGCATGGCTTTCTCCTGAGACTTCTGAGAAATCTTGCGATATTTCCCTCATGAAGATGAGAAGCTATCTTCCTCAGTTGTTGGGAGTTAGTCTCAGAGGTGATTAATCACGGACAAGAGAAGCTGGCAGCGTCTGAGAAGCTGGAGGAGCCGGCAGAGAGACTACACAGCTTTGCCCTGATGGAGCCAGACCTCTGAAGCTGGGGCGGCCAAATGGAGACCGCTGCCAGTGATGAGTTGCTTCTGCTGTGAATGAACCCTTAGCCCTGGAAGCGAGGAGCCATGTGGAGACCCCTGCCAGCGCTGGGATTCTGTACTCACTGACCTGTGACTTTGTGAGTTGGAAGGAGATTTTATAGGCTAATTTCGGGCACGTGGGTTAATATCAGATTTATGACTTTGAACTGGACTGGGCTCAATGTCCTGTTCCTTTTGTATATAAACCCTCTCCTTATATCGATATGTGTGTCTATGAAATTTGTTCCTCTAGTCTACCCGGACTGACACATTGAATGAAAACACAGGTAAACATTTTCCTGGTATTCTTTGCTATCAGCTAAGCTCTATCTGATATTAGCAATGAAACTCTTTATTCCTCATATTTTTCTAAATTAGCTTGATTTTCTGACAGTTCTAATGTTATGTTTTTTTCCAGTTATCTTTAGCAACACTTTATATGAGACATTAGTGATATTGTTGTCTGGCATGCATAGATTTTATAGTTCCATTGACTTTTCACAGGTAATTAATATTTCCTAACACACATTGAATAGTGAACAATTATTTTTAAACTAAATTTGAGGAGTTTAATCACCTTGTCATATCACTACTCACTAACTGAATTTTGTTCAAAAATCAAGGTCTTTATTTTATAAACCATAATAACACTAAGTTCTTTTCTTTTAGGTAATCTGTAACTCAATTCAACCCACTATTCTCGTGTTGATTCTGAGTCTCACAACCTGTAACTCTTTATGGAAGTAGAAAGCCTGGCCTTGATCCCCCACCCCCTATATTTCTATAAATGACAGGACATATGTGATGCATCATCATCCCTACACACCCTAACTGCATAGATGGGAGTTTGTTAGCTCCCACAACTGTAATTAAGTCTTGATTACCCCTGTATGAACAACTCAATACTGTGGCTTCATGTCTATTTCATGTTGACTTAGATGTCCTGTTTCCTCATTTTGTCCCTTCTAGGTTGCAATCCTATATTCCATTATTAAACTAAATATGAATATGCACCATTTAGGTAATAGCTTTAAATATCATGTTTCTATTGTCCAAAATTTTAGCCATCGATTTCAAATCACTCTCTCCTTTTATGCTAGATATCCTGCCTGCCAAATCACCTGTCTTAAAATGAAAACACTACACAAGGCATGGTGGTGGCATCTCACATATCTCTAATTTCATAAGGGAGAAGTAGGCCAAACTTAGCATCAGCCCACGACGCTGCCTCTGAGGAATGATGTCACTTTTCTGACATTCCTTTGGTGTACCTCTGATGGTCTGAATCTGTATCTTGGAATGAGGAATTATGAATCTCATTGTCCAGAAGTCAGGAGGACTCCATTCCTGGCTCTGCTTTCTTCATGGCTGTGAGATCCTCCATTTCTGCTTGTGTGATGGTATAGACATGACTCTGTCTTTGTGCTTTCTTTGACAATTCTGATACTAGCTGTTCTCCCATTTCACTCCCTGTGGTAGCTATATAATCTTTTGTCAATTTGAGAGGCTTATGAGTGAAGGGGTGGACTTTAGCTTCTCAGTCATTATATAGTCAATGAAGTCTCTGTGTGGGCAAGGCCTTCCCCAGAGGCTTCTGGAAATTCCTGTGTTTCCTCCTTGCAGGCAGGAGACACTCTCTCTCTCTCTCTCTCTCTCTCTCTCTCTCTCTCTCTTCTGATTCCCTGAGAGACACTCTACTGACAAGACACATGGAACTATGCTAGAGCCACTCAGCCAGAGAAACCACACAGAGAGTGCTTCCAATCCTAAGATGCTTACACCACCACTGGATCCACAAGACCTCCCACCCACTGGTCTATGATCGCCCTGCATTCAGCATCATTGTATGTGTTTCATGAATCCGAATAGGACTTGATAGATTGGCATTGGACAGATGGGCTAACTTTGAACTTATGGACTTGATCTGGACTGAGCTGGGATGCTTTCTCAATATTCAATTGTTCTTGTATACAAACCTCTTTCTTACATGCTTCTGAGTATCTATGAATTTATTTCTCTAGTCTATCTGCACTAACACAGTTCCCACTTCTCAGTTAGGTTAATAATACAATGTAGTGGTCACACAGAAATCACAAAGTGTATTCATGATTATGAGTTTGTTAGGTAAATTAATAGATTTCAATTCAAGATCAGAAATGTTCAGAATATAATTCTTTTAGTGAGGAGTGTTCCATCTCAGCTATGCGTGCAGTTGAACCTCTCTCCTCTCAGTCCTTGACTTCTCAGTTCATTCACATCCTCCTTGGACAATATTGCAGACCCACTAGTGTTGCCAAGAAATAATCTAAGGCCCTCTACTCTGCCTTACACTTCGGTTAAATCAGTTCTACCTCTGTAGATCAGCAAACTTCTCTACTCTTATTAGGTACCTAGAGGTACCCAATTCCTCAAGTGAGCCTCTGCCCAAGGAGAAATGAGTCAGAAATGCTCTGGTTCTTGCTTTCTCACCGCCTCTCCTCTCACACTCTGCTATTGTTTCTGTGGTTTCCCGGGTCTGTATGCTGGGTTGAAGAGGTTCAACAGTAGTATCTCCTGCTTCAGAGAGAAACTTCACTTCTGGTTCTACTTTCTTCATGGCACTGAGGCACCCATTTTGGTGTCTGCAGTGGTTTGTTTTAAACTCAGTAAAATAGTGAAATGGACCAATGTCCATGTTAGGGTTCTACACACCCAATGTGCAAGTCGCCAACACATCTTTCAGTGGGAGTTACAAATGTGATATCTAGATGAGCTGTAGCCAAGTAATCCACTGTAGCACACAGACACGACTCTGGAAGCTGGTTTCCCCATTAATATGATCCAATACATTAGCTCCTGTTGTTCATTCTGCCAGTAGGCAGGCCCTTAGTGGAACTCTCCATCCCTGTGCGGCTTGGAAGGAATCTTAGTGAACAAGATGAAAGGCCCGGGGAAAGATGAGCAGGTATTTCTTGGGTCTCCTGGGTCCCATGTGGAAGACCCCCACTCCCTCCCATAGCTAGAATGGATGCCTACAGAGAGATGTATTGTGAATGCTTCATGCTTATCAGAAGAGTGTCAACCTAATAATACATTTGGGGGTAAATTATAGTCCTGGTTTTAATGGGTTCAGTGGCTACCCTCACTCAAAGTGGTAGCAGATATGCAAAGGGTCCTAGAATGAGACAATTGTGGATCCTTTCCAGTCCAGTGGCTACAAATTCATTGATTGTCACAGTCCATAAGCTACCTAGTGCAAATAAAGGGGTGCAGAGTAAATTGGTGCTCAGGCATATTGTGAATCTCTCAACACCTGCAGGTCATCGGATGAGCCCTCCTTTAGATTTGAAGGAAGATATGAAGTTCAAAGGAGTATCGTGAGAATTTCTGTTCAATATCACTTTCCAAAATGGTGTTATACTAAGTATAATGGGTGTGGCTTCTCTATGGGGCAGCCATCTATTTATCCTCCTCTTTGATAATCAAAAGTCTTACTCATTCAATTTTAGCCAGGTGGAGGATATATCTACAGACGACTATCCAAGTATCTAAGTGAACAAAATAAAGACTATTCAAAATTGAAATATATAAAAATGCTTTGAGGACCCTTGGAATAAGAAAGATATAAAATAGTTATTAAAACAAAGTCCAGATTTGTTAAAGATACTGGCTGAACTTTGACAGTGTGGATAGCCAGATAACGTAATGTGTTGTTAATCATGATTTGATAATAACATGTGTTTGGTATTTTATTTTTCTTGTCTTATTCTTGACTGTGCTACTAATATTATGGACTCTATGGCACCGTGGGATCTTACCTTAGACTTTCAGCTTCTCAAGGGCAGGAACTGAATCTTAATAGCTCATCCTGCTCAGGGGATTTCTAGCCCAGCATAGGATATTCTATTTTATTTCATCCACATACAAGGACTAAATGAATATTTCTGGCCCTGTTTCATTGCTGGCTATACCTCTCTGATACTGTCCAGGTAAGTAGATGGATAATCCTCTCAGAAATTCATCAGTCACCTTTTTCGTCTGCATGTTAGAGTATCTTTCTAAAATCATTTTTTGATTTTGGCACAGTGGATATTAAACTGACAGTGTTTAGCCACAGGCTCAGTAGCTTATTAAGAAGGCTTCTGGAACCTAATGAGAAATTTATGTCATCAGCAAAGAAGTAGGTTCCTGGCTACTTATTTCCTGTGTCAGGAGGGTGTTCATTCAGATTGCTTGAAAGCTACATCACTCTATTTGCAATAAATTAAAAATCAGTCGTGTTGGTATATGAATATCTGTATGGCTTTTGATTGGAATGTGATGTTGATAGCCCATTCCTACCTGCTCTGATTCTCACAGTGGTATTATGTGTCAGACTTTAAAGGAACCTTCATAGCCTGAGATCTGGGCTGATCACATAGCTTGCCCTATAGTGATTCCTGTCTATAGAATCAAAGACTAACTATAGATCAGTACACACTGACAAAGGCTTACATTGTTCTCAAATATTTTCTCAGTAAAGTAAAAATTTCTCCACAAAGCACAAGGTGAAAAGTAGGATAGATGTTTAGTGGTGGTCAACAATGGGCAAGCTTCCTCTGAGGCCCACATTGCTTTCAGAGAGGAGGTTTTATCATGGGACTAAGTTCTGAAGCATCCCAAAATACCTTCCTCCCCAGGGAGCTTCTCCTTTCTGAGTTAAGAGGGATGCAGACCCATTCGTAATATGCTTTAACAAAGGACATCTTCTCCATTGGACTTGTATTCATCTGTATAAACCTTACAACTTAACAAAGTGATTAAAACCCCAAGCTAACGGATGCCCTTGACCAATTATGAATCTTTGTGCTATAAGTGATAAAGTTTTTAACTGAAACCACCATTAAAACAAAGGCTCATTTTCTTCCTATAAAAATATAGATCAGGAATGGACTAATCCAAAGGCTCTAATAATGCCATCCACTTTTATATTTTCTGGGGTATTTTACTCAGCCTCAGTTTGTATGTAATCTCCCTTCTTTCAGTACTGGCCACAAGTTTTAGAACCTCCTTTTGGCATGTTTAAATTAGAAATACCTAAGTGTAGAGAATAGATTTCTTGTTGCCACAAGAATTAAGTGGAGTGCTCAGTTGATGTGAAATCAGAAATACACTGTTTTTCCATTGGATTGCATGGCAAGTTTGGATAGTGGAGGCAAACTGAGAAGCTGAGTCTAAGATTGATGATGTCTACATACAATGCTTCAGAAGGGAGAGGTTAACTTATTTTCTGACATAGTGATTTTATCCAGTAAGCGTCACTACCGCCAGTTATCAAACATGGAATGAACCTCAGTTTTATATTAAAATTTCAACAATAAAATATTCAAGAATGCCAAATGATATTATTCTACATAGTATTGAGGAAATCACTCTGTTATTTTAACTAGGCCTCTGTTGAAAAATTATTATGGACTGATACTGTTCACAAGATTTTATGTGCATTTAATTCTTATAACAAACCTAAAATAAGGTACCATTATTGATACATGCTTTAAGTGGGACAGTTGGGAAAGGAGTTAGATCATCTACCCATAGTTACTTAGCTACTAAGAAGAGATAGTTTCAGTTCTCAAGTTTTCTGGCTCAAAAGTGTAGCCATAGGCCAACTTCATGGGTAAATCATAACTGTAGGGAGAAAGGATGAAACTTGCATCGAGGAGAGGAAGGGGGTAAGAAGTAGTGCATGACTTCTTGTGATGTATTTCATATGTTCTGGGATCATCACTATGTGAGTATTATTTGTTGCCACTGTGAGGTGTCATGGAGTTGGTTCTGGCCCATAAGAGCCTTCTGCACAACAGAATGAGATGCTGCTCTGAGCTGTGCCAGCCTCACAATGGTTCCTGTGCTTCAGCCCACTGTGGCAAACCCATGCCACCTTCTCTCCTGGAGGGACTTCTCATCCTGCGCTGCCCCTCTGCTTTCTTGAACGTGGTACTCTTCACCAGGGCACGGTCTCTTCTGGCAACATATCCAGCTGTGTCAGATGAAGTTTAGCCCTCCTTGCCTCTAAGGAGGTCTTCTCAAGTTATCCATCATTTGTTATGGCATTTTTTGGCCCCTCAATTAAGTTGTGACAAAAATCACTAAATGCTATCAATGGAGAAGTGGTATCAATGAAGAAACACCTCTAAACTGGTTTGAATTTGAGTGGGTATTTATTGAGAACAGTGATTTAAAAATCGGAAAAACTTCAAAAGTCAGAACAGCTTCAATGCGTGTTAATGTCGATGAGCAAAACTTAGAATTATATGCGATCTGTGTGGTAGTTGGATGATTTTATGTCAACTTGAAGATATGGACAAGTGTAGGGATGAAATCTAACCTGTCAATCAAGCCACAGCCTGATGATGCCTTTTGGGGGTGTGGCCTTCTTATAGGTTGGGGAAACTTGGAAGTTCCCTCTCTCCCCGCCACTCCATCTACCTGCTTGCTGGGACTCGGCGGCCCTCCCTGAGAGCTGCTGCACACTTTCATTGGATTCATGCAACTCTGCATCCTGGGATCTTTCTGCTTCCTCCTGTACCATTTGGAGTCACAGGTAGCTATCTATGTGAGTCTGAAGAAGGACTCATGGATGTGAATTGGACAGGATTGGGAGATCTTCTTGATATACAAATAATTCTTGCTATAAAGCTCTTCCTTTTTTTTATAAAGCTCTTTATTATACATAGATTAATCTCACTGAACTCTTTTATATAGAACATTCAGTCTACAACAATCACTTTTAAGAGACTCAAGTTTGTTTACATACATAAGACTTTTGGATGATATCTGGTTGCAAGTTTCTCACCAATCCTAAAATGGTAAAATTCAGCATAGGAAAGATGTTTCATCACCATGTTTCATCAGTTTCCCAGAGTGTGGTTTCTTGCATGTTGCTGTGATGCTGGAGGCTGTGCCACTGGTCTTTCAAATATCAACAGTCATTCCGGTAGGCAAATTTCAGCAGCATTTTCACACTAGAAAATACTAAGAGGGAAACCATGGGAAAAAATTGACCAGTGATTCTAATTGATTTCTGCTTACTAATTTTGTTTTCAATTGTTTTCAGCTATTGTTTTCAGCAATCCTAATGTAGAGAGCTTAGGATTCTCAATATATAATATCACATCACCAGCAGACAGTGAATGTTTCACTTCTTGACCCAGTTGTACCCCCTGCATTTGTTGCTGTTGGCCTATGATACTAGCTAGGACTTAAAGCACAATGTTGAGTGAAAGTGTAGATAAGGGATGTCCTTTTCTGGTTCCCTTAGTCACTGAAAATGTTTTCAGCTTTTTTATTGTGAGTGCAATGTTGGCTACTGGTTTTTCATATATCGCCTTTACTATCTTGAGAATTCCCTTCTTATCCTATCTTCTTAAGATCTCTTATTAGGAATGATTGTTGGATATTGTCAAATGCTTTTTCTATATCAGTCCATATGAATATATGGTTCTTATCACTTTTCTTGTCAATGTGGTGGATTATGTTAATGTTTTTTCAAATGTTGCATGACCCCTGCATCCCTGGTATGAATTCTACTCGGTCATGATGCTTTATTGATTTATTTTTATATGTTGTTGGATTTTTTATATGTTGTTGGCCAAGATTTTGTCGAGAATTTTTGTATTTATACTCGTGAGTGATATCAGTCTTGAGTTCTCTCTCCTTTGGGGGTCTTTGCATGGTTTGAGTATCTGGGTTATACTGCCTTTGTGGAATGAGTTTTCTGTCAGTCCAGGTAGACTAGAGGAACACATTTCATAGACACACATATGAATATAAGGAAAGGGTTTATATGCAAAAGGGATGTGACACTAAGAAGGCATCCCAATCCAGTCCAGTATAAAGTCATAAGTCTGATATTAATCCATATGCCCAAAATCAGTCTACAAAGTCTCCTTCCAACTCATGAAGTCACAGGTCAGTGGATGCAGAATTCTGGCACTGGCAGGGGTCTCCCCATGGTTCATAGCTTCCAGGGCTCAGGGTCCTTCAACAACATGCAGCTCCAGCTTCAGAGGTCCGGCTCCATCAGGGCAAAGCCGTGTGGTCTCTCCACCGGCTTCTTCAGCTTCTTGGACGCTGCCATCTTGTCTTTTCCATGACTCATTGCCTCTAAGACTAACTCCCAACAACTGGGGAAGATAGCTTCTCATCTTCACAAGGGAAATATCGTGAGATTTCCCAAACGTCTCAGGAGAAAGCCATGCCCACATAGAGGCCTCATTGGCTACTCAATGGCTGTCTCCAGATTAACAGGCTAGACTCCACCCTTACATTTCAATAATAAAATTAACATAAGCACTTAACTGCCACTAATTTGATATGATATATGTTTTGACTCCTAATTAATGATAAATTTTAAAAAATGAAAGTGATTTAAAAATAAAGCTTATCAGAAAATACTTTGAAAGTTGTTCTTCAGTTTAGAAAGCTAAGAATAGCTAAAGTGAGAAGAATAAAAGATGAAATAAAAGAATGGACAGAAAATTTCAAATTAGTTCAAGCAAAGTATGAAAATGAAACAGAGCTATGAAGTTAGAAACCCAAATGAGAAGAATCCACTAAGTATTTTCCAGCTGCAAAAATTTAGGGGGGGAATGAAGTATGCACTTGTAATATCAAAAAACTTAGGAAAATGTGAATTTTGAAATATTGAATGATGCAAGAAACATCAAATACAGTGGAGAACACACAGATCTGATGTATAGATTGGTTTGAGGTCCAACCATTTCAGGAGATAGCACATGATTAAAAACTGATGGCATCGAAGGAGGAAAGCCAAGTTTCATTGACTTATTGAGACAAAGTCATCACTTTGATGCATAAGGTGAGCCTGATTCACCCCATGGCATGTTCAATTGAATAAAGAGAATAAGAGAAGAGTTGATGCCTTTGGACCATGGTGTTGGCATAACGTGTTCAACTTAGCACAGACTGCTGGAAGAATGGAACCACCCACACTGGAAGAGTTATGGCTACACTGCACCTCGGAAATGGGAATGGCAAGACTTTGTTTTCCACACTTTGAACCTGTTCTCAGGTGGCATGAGATACTGGAAAAGTACAGCATGCTTGGTCAAATAGAGGGTCAGTGAGGTACCAGGAGACTTTTAGATAGATTGATTGACACAGGAAATGCAACAAGTTTCAAACATAGCAATAATATGCAGATGGCACATAACCCAGCAGAGTGTGCTTTTGTTATACACACGGTTCTATGAGTCATTACCCACTGACCCTGTTAACAACAACAGCAGCAACAAAAGCTAATTAGAAAAATAGTCATACCATAATGCTATTGTGAGGTTAAAAGGAGAAAAAAAAATGTAGAATCTGTACCTATCAAATCCATTTCATGGATTACTACTATATTTGTTCAAAATAAATTCCTCGACAAATATACATGTGGCTACAATTTCTGATAATATTCTAAGTGAAATGACTGATGGGACTGGGGTGGTTGAAAAACAAAAAAAATTACATGAAAAAATATATAAATCTGGCAACTCTCTCACATGATGTATGAACATATTTGTGAATTGCTTGGCATAATCTTTTGTCTATAGAAAATGCATAGGTAATGCTACGTATACTTATAAATTTATTAAATTTTAAAGAGAAATTTTGTAAGCTACTAGCATGCAGAGATTATCTATATGTTTTCTGTTAACAGGTCAAAGATAAAGATAATTTTTGGATACCATTGTTCCTCTATACCAACTATTCTGAGAGGGTCACAGTTACGTAAATATATATGGTGGAATTTCATTTAAGTGTTGACCTTTTTTCTCCATTTCCACCTGGTCTGTTCTATGTCTTGTTAAAGGAAAGCAATAGCCAATTTCTAGTGATCAGCTAGGCAGAAACCCATGACTTTTTAGTTTATAGATTTTCTCATGTGATCACCAATAACTTGACAGTGTGCAAAGCACTATTATAACCAGGATTTTATCAGATCCTAACAGACATACCAGGAAGGAGGTAGAGCTGTTAACATTATCTTCATTTCACAAAGCCTATGGTTCAATTTCCTGCTTGAGTTCACAGTTAATAAATGACAAAACATGGATTAAATTTAGAGTTTCTCAACCTAGATCTTGTGCGTGTTCAACGATATCATGCTAGCTCTGAACTATTCTGGAATAGAGATGACCTTATTGTTCCAACAAGTATCTCATTGTGACTGGGTTGACTGGAGTGTTCTGGTATATGCTGGCAAGGAATCTGGCTGTTCCTCTGATACTGGCATGTCCTGCTCCAGGTTTCAAAGAAAGAGAATATAACGATAGATGAAAATAAATAAAGTTTCTATGCTATATAGTGCTTTAAAGGAAAATAGGATGAAAGGGTGGAAGTAGACACAGTGAAAACAAAAAATCCAACTGAACAGACAGAATACCTCAAAGGTCTAAGTTAAAGCTTTTGTCTGAATTTAAAATAGTTAAAAGCTAGATGTTAGTGCCTTATAGAAGCAAGATTGGGAGTTATTGTAACAATCATTTCTGAAAAAAAAATCAAGGCCCCGCTGAAGGACTTAGATGGAATTTCATTGTTTTATATCACCATTTTGGCTATTAAGAATGGAAACAGAGGAAAGCCATAAGCCAATAAAAAATATAAATGTTCTCACAGAAATTGAAACTAGATAAAGGATATATCCAACAAAACAAAAGACAAATGTTGGTGTCCCACAGTTTAAATCAATCTCTGAATTTAAGGACCAGGACCAATTGCCAGGGAGTTGAAGTCAAAGTCTGGTGACTGTGGGTGTGAGAGTAGAAACATGTTTCAGAATTTGCCATGGCTGACAATTAGATCACTTGCCCTTTCTTCTGAGATGCCTTTGGGTGAGCTTAACCCCTCAACCCTTCCATTATTATAACTATACAGTGTTAACCAAGGTCTATATGTGCACAACTAGCAATTTAAGAGAGAGAGAGAGAGAGCAATAATGTCTTTAAAATCAACTCTTAGAAACACAAGACTTGATGGTTTCCCAATGACTACACAGAAGAAAGCAGAAGTCTGGCTTTGCATTCTTTTCTCATTATTCTCATTCAGTGCTTTGAAACATGGCCAACCCAAAATGACAAATCTTATGAAGTGGATCTTCCTTGGTCATTGAGAACCTTTGATTAAGTGAAGTCTCATCTCCGGAATATACAGGAATCCAAGTACCTGTTCTAGTAAACAGATATGCTTCGAATGGAGAGTGTGCTGCGGATCCCTAAGGTAACGATCCATAATGCTGCCAACAGATTTGAAACCTTTTGTTAGCATTTTATCTGGGGTTTAAATAATTTATGATTGTGATAAATAACTATGTCTTCTTTAAAAATTTTATTTCCGGGACATTGATGTGTCAGTTTTATCAAGTGTTGTCAAATGTGAAGGCAAATGCAATGTTTTGTCACTGTCTGGTATCCTGGCAGTCCTAGCAACATGTTAATGCTTCTGTAAGTAGAACTTAATGTCTTTCTGTGTTTATCTTGATCCTTACAGAAACAGAAATTCATGGTAAAATGTATTATCATCAAGATGCTTTCAAAATATTAACTAATCTACACCATGCTTGCCTTATTACCATGAGGGGGAAGAATCTGCCAGGGAGCTGCTGCACAGCATGTGGTCACCTGTGCACGCTCGGAACTTTGTCAGAGCTGCCAGTGTCCATCGAGAGCGAAGGAATATAATTTGGCAAGAAATGGCGAGAGAACCACAGAGCTGGCAGGACAGAGGTTGCAGCAAATAAGCATTTCAAAACTCCTCTGTGTTGATGGTGACTAACAGCTTTTATTTAATGGCTCCCTTTTTACCAGTCTTGTTATGTTGAGTGTAATTACATGGTTGATGCAGGTCTAAGTAAAGAAAACCGGACCCAGACGTCGAGAACTGTTCTGGTGCCATGGTGAAAATCTTGCCAAGAACAAACTTGTATGCATTAAAACGGAACTTTTATTCTTATTCTTTTCAGCCATCATGCAAAACTGACTGGAAAGTTTCCACTCTGTGGAGGAGTTTTTCTAGACTATCTTAGACTTATTAGGTTTCTGGGGTGGAAATACCTCGGTTCTTGGCTTCACATGAGAAAGAATTCACGCCGCAGTCTGGTTTGTGATCCAAGTGGGTATTTATAAAGCATGGAAGCAGGTTCAGGTTTTACAGTCACTGAATTTGGGCAGCCTCGTGGGACTGCACAAGCACGTGTGGTGGCCAGTGAGACCACAGCAAGCCCAGTGTAGGGTGAAGAAGAAAGTGGCTGGCAGGTATTTGAGGTTCTGACTGGGAGGCATGGTCTAAGGTATTCCATCTTGACCTAGTAAGACTTTGTGGGGGGTTCAAGGCTCACCTGATTCTCTTCAACATAATATGGGAGGGCTTCAGGCATGTGGAGGGACATGCTACTCAACAGTATTATGTTGTGGTCTGTATGTCAGTTCATCATCCATTTCTAAAACTCTCCTTCTGAATTTCAAGTCATGTGTCCATTGAAGTTGAATCCTTCCCCCCCCCAAAAAAAATGCTTGTTTAGTCAAGTTTATGTTCTAGCAGTGCTGCAAGCTGTCTAGACCATTATTAGGAAAGGAAGGTGGAAGTTGGATGAAGTCTGATTTCATGCCATTTCCTTCATAGAACTATCGATATGTAATTTTTTCATTCGTTCATCCAAACAATGTTATGCAGAGTGTTATCATTTACCTTGCATTATTAATTTATAACTCACCTTAATCTTTTTACTGGTATGCTAAATTCTCAGAGGTTGGTGGACAATTAGCTAAACATCTGTGCAGAATTGACTTGCTACCATACTGTATATTTTTCTCATCTTAACAATTTTCTCCTCTTGTCTTTCTCCTCTTGTGATCAGACAGTCTTAGGGATATCTTATCTCTAGTCAAGAGTTTGTGTATATAGTTATTACCTATCCAGTGTTTTCATTTGTTTCTGAATTCTGCCTTAAAAAAACTCAGAGCTTAATTTAGGTCCTGAAGACTTCTCAATTCACGTGACTTTATCAACAATTCTGGAAGTGGTATAAGCTAATGGGTGCTTTACATTTCTTAGGTTATGGAGATGGGCTAATTGAATTGAAGGCAAAGGTTGTATGCAATCAAATAAGTCTGCTGACCAAGTTAAACTATTTTGCAGCTTTGAGATAAATTACCTTTAGGATGAAATTCACCCGAAAGAGGAAATCAGAGAGGAGAAAACCCCTAGATAATAATCTGAAGTACCATCAACAAACCTCAACATAGTCTCTGTCTATATAATTCTGATAGTTAACCCTAAAATGGCAAGCATGACTTTTCTGTAATACTTAATTAAATACATTTAATTACATAACATTTATTTTAAATGTATGTGGTACCAAAATTATATTTATACTTTTAAAGTATATTTTGATTGTCATATATTGACAATTATGAAAGTTGAGAATAAAAACAAAAAAAATTCCTGAATTTAAAAATTCTGGCTTTATTTTAATAGATTTTTAAATTAATTAAGCAATATTGGGTTGGGGCTTTTGTTACTTCAGCATAAAATTATTTCTAGCTATTTCATCACACAAGGTAGAATACTTGACATCTGGTGACAGATTCATCTAATATTATCTGTCTAAAAATTTGGGCATTGATTTATAGACTCAGAAGGCATAGGATCTTAAAGTTGTTTCCTTCAATCATCTATTGGATATTTGACTTTTTTCCTATAATATCCCCATAAAAAAGGACTTTTGAACTGATCTCTTAGGAGCAAAGCACACCTTTTTCAAGGCAATCCATTTTCTCTTTGAAAAATAATGTTCAAAGAGAGATTTTATTGAGCCAAAAATACATCAATATCCTAAGAGCTTTTAATGAACTTTTCATTTAAACTTCAGAACCATTGTAAGGAGGATATTATTTCTATTCTCTCTATAATATATAATAGAGTTGCGGAAAGAAAGTTTAGATAAATTGTTACTTGTTTATGGTTATAAAGTTAGTAAATATTATAGCCTGTGTTTGAAATTGCTTCTGACAGAAACCTAATCTATGTTATGTTCTGTGCAATAATCAATATTAAGTTTGATCTTAAATCAGCTACTACTTCATTTAGTTCTGCTTTTATAAAATTTTTATTTCTCCATCCTCTCTCCATTCTCATTCTATGTGAGAATCCTTGTCCATTGCCTTCTGAAATACTGATGTATTACGACCTTCACTTTTTAACATTCACAATTGCAGCAATTTGGCACAATACGATTATTGTGATATGATTTATATAAGATATTTGACTCATCTTTAGGGTTAAACTTTCAGAGGAGAATCAGGAAAAATGGTCTAACAGCATCACACTCAATACAAGTTGTCATTAATAGCCAGAAGTATAATGTGCATGTGTGTTTGCATATGTGTGAATGATTGTGTGTATATGTAAAGAGATTAAAACATAGTTTATAAAAATCACCTGTGACCCTGTGCTTTTTAAATATTAATACTCATAGGCATACCTGAAGTTTTCAGGAGGTTGTATGGTTTCCATATGGAAATTAGATTATATTCATCTCTTTCCAGGGTCAAATGTAAATCCCTAAGTGGCTTGCTGAGTCAGCCCTGCTAGGTTCCAGCACAGTTATGTCTAATCCAGAATCTCCCCAAAGCTCTCTGTAACAGTGACGCTCAGGGACAGCTGGTGTATTCATCTACTCTAGTCTGTAATTTACCTGATTGTCTCACTTTTGTTGGGGGAGGAATGAGCAGGTGCCATTCATTATTCCACACTGTTTAATTCTTCCTAGATCCTCAGGTTACTTTAAAGTCAAAATGGAGATTAATGGAAATCCAGAGGAAATCAGGTCTAGGGACTTGGGAGTTCTTCTAGACACTGGCACATTCAACAGGAAGTAGGGTAGAGGTCCAGTTATATTTACTGATTTTCAGATGTTCGGGTGGGTGTGTGGATTGAGTTCTGAGGTATCCCAGGATCAATTATCATATATACTTGAGTATAAACTGACTTTCATTTCAGCTGAGGTAAATATTTTTACCACAAAAACTGCATCAAAGAATGATCTGGAAAAACTCAGCTGATACATGAATATATATGGTATACTTCCTTGAACCCAACAGTCACGACTCTTTCCTTAAAGACAGGCTTATCTGAAAAAGGTTGCCATATTAGCAAAGTGAACTTGACCTTTTATTGACCAAAGTTAAAAATAATAATAAAAAGAAAAGAAAGAGTTTGTGGTCAATAAGACTGAAAAAAAAAAAAAAGGAATCTTTACACATGGAGAGGGTGGTGGTGGTTTGGAGATGGGTCCTTTGCTCTCTACTTGATTCTGACACTTCCAGGACCTTCGAGAGCTGCTACATCAGGTTTCCTTGGTGAGATGGTTTATGGAAGCAGACTGGGGCATCTTTCTCTTTGTGGAGTAGCTGCTGGGTTTGAACTTCCCACTGTGCAGTTAGTAGTGCCAGCCGTGCTCCTTCCATAGAACACCTGAGCTTAGTTCCCAGTCAATATCCTTCATCTTTCATTGGAGGCGTGCATGTTGTTGTAGTGCTGAACAGATTTCTGTAGGTCTTGTAGAATTCTAAAGGACCAGGAAGAAAGGCCTATATATGGACCTTGAAAAATCAGTCACAGAAAACCAAGGATCACGTATCTGAGATGCAGCCTCTCCTGGGATGTAGCACCTGGCACCATTTCAGCCCAGTGTAAATGTGATTATCATGAGGCGGGAGTCAAATGATGGCAGCTGAAAAAGCAGCACCACACAAAGTATAGGATGGGGAGCATCTCACTTCCACCTGTTTTAAGATTGTCATCCTGTTCACTGTATTAAATACCACTTATTAAATATTTACCATATATTGTTTTTTATTAATTTATACCTGGATTGTCCAGTTTTAGGTTGCAGTGCACACAACTAAACTCATATTGCTTTAAAAAGATTTCAGCATAATTTTCTGGAAATAATTTTTCACTGGTACATACCTAAAGTCCAACTTGCCTAGTTTTGCCCCTTTGTTTGAAGGCATAGCCTAACATGGACATTGCACGCACTTATAAACACAGATGTACACACACACACACACACACACCCTAGCATGGAACTATACACTTCTATTGCCTAAGCACTGTTTTTCAATATTCTTTGCTAACACCATATTTCAAATGCACTCATTCTTTCTCAGTTTTCCTTACTTATTGTCATTGATACATAGTACTACTTGTTAAGTCTATGTTGGATATTTTTGTGCATAGCTTCCTCCTCTCCTCTTTGTCCCATTTCTCCCTGGTCTTTTGGAGATCACAAGTCACCCTCGCACATTCTTACCCATCACTTGCATGGTTCTTTAGGGTTATTCTGACCAATATAGGATCTCCTTTATAAAAATCTCCTCGAGAAATAAAACTGTACATTTATGAAGGAATAGCCAAAAGTTCTTTTGAGAGGCTATCAGAAAACTATTTAAGACGAGAGCAATCCTTACTATTGCACTTGTTCTAACATCCGGGCTGTTTGAAACAATCAGTCACAAATCCCTTCGCACTTCCGGAATTTAGCCTGCTGTGAACTTGAGCAGGGACAAATGTATTTTGGGCAATATGTGTAGGTACAACATATTTCTGCCTTGCATCAATCAGCTTACTTTTTCAAAATATGTAAACAAAAGCTCTATGATGTGAAAATATTATATCCCCTAAGCAATTCTGGACAAGAAAATATACTGGTGGAAACTGTAACCTATGTAAAATGAACATGTAAATAGTTCCCATTAAGAAATGGGTGATAGAATCGGTAAAACTGCGCCCTACCAAGGGTAGAAAACTTGGGAGCCCTGGGCAAAGGCCTTCACAGGTCTCACGGCAACACTAAGACTGACAACGACTGTGCGTTCTGAGTTTGCTGCTGTCAGGCTTGTACACACACTCTCTCATCTAATGAACAAGGCAAGCCCATGACATGGGACATATTAGAATTCCCATTTCACAGGTGAAATGTTTGTGGATTACTGAGATGAAGAGTAACACAGTAGTTGACTGTAGAGGAAGATGAGGGAGTGTTTTTTCCTGGAAATCTATCATTTTCAAACTGAATTTTGACAGTAGGCTTGCTGTGTCTTTTCGACATTGACAGTAAAGGAAATTGCTGCAAAAGCAATGAGAGACAAGTTTGGAGCAGAGCAGTTTATTAGAATGCATGATGGCGGGTTAAGGAGCATGAAGATGTGTCACAATTTATTTGCTCACTAAATTAGCCATTCAGATCTTTATGTAAAACGTCTGCCTCTCTCAGTCTAATACATCTTTCATGTTAAGGTGCTAAGACAAGAGAAATAATACCAAACACCAGGGTAGAAAAAAAAGTTAATTTCACTGCGGTGATCCTTTTTTTTTTTTTTTGTAGTGCAAGTTCCTTGATTTAAGATCTGAGACACTTCAGAAGCATTGTGAGTTTGGAGAAGCAATACATCAACTAAGATCTAGAGGCTTAAGGCTTGCACTCCCTCACCCCGTCAGGCTTTGTGTGATATGTAACAGAAAATGTCTTTTCATTAGTTCAGTTGATAAAGTTAAAACTTTTCTTGATTAATATTCTCTTGCAAAAATCAGTTACTGCCATGGATTTACACTGCAGATTTGCCATAGCGGTTCTAATTTCTTTTGTGCTGCAGATTCAGCTGATACAGATTTTATTTAATAAGGATAATTGTTGTTGAAGGGTTGCCTTGGTTATTATTCCTCAGGTATTTCTACTGGCAAATGTTTAAAAAGTTAGAGTCTCTGATACTTGACAATGACCTTCAGGGATATTATGGGGTTTTCTGCACGTGTCTCCTTCAGGGAAATGGAGCAGAGAATAGACTGTTCCATTGTTAAGGCAATGCCGTATATAGCAAAGATAGACCAGAGATACCTGGATTCCATCTTGCAAAGTAACATGCAATGTCTTGAGAGTCCACTGGGTTTTTCAGATCTGCACATCATGATAATATCTCCATGGTTGTACTTAATTTAATAGATAAATCAATTTAATTTACTTTAGCGTTGGTGAGGAAAGTATTTTCTGGAAGTGACATTCTTATCCTTGTAAGGCAAATGAATCCTAGTATTGTAACATTTGTTGCAATGCAATAGCTAACTCTCTGATGAGATTTATTTCCAACAATCAATATTTTGCTTTTCTCTTCAATATCCTGACCAATTTCCAATCATCTCTCTTATCCTCTAATTATTATAATTTATATCCATGTTTTCTTCTGATATATTTATATATATCTCTTCAATATATTTCTTCAAAGAAAGGTTTGCAGAAGGAAGGATGCTTAGTCTTATTTTAAAATGTTACAATATTTCTGAAAGAAAGCTAAAGCTTGTAACTGGTTATCTGAAACCCTCAGACCTATAATAATTCAGCCAGAAAAACAACAACAGCAACAACAAAAAAGGTGTACAGTAGGTACTGAATGCATGATTCTTCCTGGAAAATTCATTTCAAATTAGATGTGTTCTTATTTCATGGAAACAAATACCTTCACTGTCATTGCTTATAAAGTGTTTTCTAGGGAGATTTTTAAGTCAGCAGGCTTTTTTCCAGAAGAGAAAATGCCTTGTTTTCACCTCCATTTTATTTTCCCTTTTCATTTGGAATCCAAATTGCTTAAAAAAAGAAGTGGTTCTTTGGCATGCGGGAGTTAAAGATGAAATCTTGAAGAGATGTTTCCTGGATTGTTTCCAGAGCTCACACCACCCCTGTGCTTACAGAGGCTGACTTTTGCTTTTGGTCAGGTCCCCAGATCAGAAATTCACATCAGGGATTTTTTCTTTCCCTTCTTAGCTTCTGGATGTATGATTTTCAATCAATACCACCTTATTCATATAAAAAACTTGTGGCATATTTATAGTTCAATAATTTATTATTTCTTTATTACCAACTCATTTTTGAGGCATCCGATTTTTCATTCCTTGAGAACCTGATGACAGCAATTGAATCTTTCCCTGAAAACTCTGGTGTACCCCCTTTCCTGTGCCTTGGTGCATGGCCTTGTTAGACTGGAGCATACAATGCAAGGTGTCCTGATGGCACCATGAGTTATCCATCAGTGCACATTTTATGCTTTTTGTTTTGGTAATTTACAAGGTAAATAAAAGTAGTAACAATGTGAGGAAGCTGTTAAAAAAGTAAGTATGGGAAAGGTTAGATAGTCTCCTATAATATTGTGTATTTTAATATTGTGTTTTATTTTCCAGACGTTCACTTAAGTAATATATGTTTAAATTCATAAATGTATTCACCTTTTAGTTTATACTAACTAATTGAAGGTGTTTTTTTTTTTTTGGGGGGGGGGCATATCCTGTATCCAAACATGGAGCCTCAGGTAAGTTTTATTTGTTAAGTATGGCTTTCTCATCTAACATGTACTGAAAAATTAGGCACACTATATTTTTCTTACATTCAATTATTATTCAATGATAGAAAAATGTGATATATATCCATTTATCTACCAATGTGCATGAGATAGAATTGGTTTGATGACAGTGAGTTTCTTTTTTAATGTGTATCTACGTGTGCATGTCAACTACCCCGAGCAACAGCAGTATTTGCACCTACATGTATATCTGTGTTTGTGGACATTGCTATTGCTTTTGTTAAGAGGAGATGACGTCATGTCAGTTTGAGTCAGAGAAGTCCTAAGTATAGCAGAACGATTAGGATTGGTTTTCTAGACCATAATTTTTTCTGGGAGCAGATACCCTCATCTTTCTCTGATTGAGCAGCTGGTGGGCTGGATCCACCAATCGTAGGGTTAGCAGTCAGATGCCTGGCCCATGATGGCACCAGGGCTTCTCCAGGGAGTAGTCTCTCCTGACATGAAGATTATTTTTGCATTTTAGTTCCCAACAATATTGAAACAGTAGACTCAATAAGATAGCCATGGAAACCTTGGTGATAGTAACCTTCATATGAAAATAGAAAAATTAGAGTTCCTACTAAATGACCTTATAAATGACGATGGGCACTTACTGTGTTCTCTTTAATCATAAATTTCAGACAGGGCAATCTGCTGACAGGATATTATTGAGTATTTGCTGATAAAGTTATGGAAGGTCAGTGACTTACTCATCTTACGGTGCCATTCCTTCCCTCTCTCCCTGTCGCAGAGTCAATTCTGACTCATTTGGAGGAAAAATGATCAGAAGGAGAGGTCCTACCCCAGATTCAGGTTGTATATTACCCACATAGTTGAGATTCTTTTCAATTGCTTCAAGTATCTCAGCCAAAAGTAAAATATTTACTTTAAACTTTAGTTACCTTCTTTTAGTTCACAATGCTTAGGGCCACATGGTCAGGTGCCACATTCAAAGAGGAGTTTGCACAGATGAGGTGGTGAACATTTGTGCCTGCTGGGCTCCATTATGAACAAATGATTTAAATTGATCATATTTATTTTGACCCTGGTTATGTCCATAACAAGGGAAGTTTCTTGAACTTCTTTTAAAATAATCAGGAAAAATCCCATAATATTTTACCACAAAGATCGTGTGAAGATTAGAGATGAGTGCATAATACATACATCGTCATGTGCGACATTTGTTTAGAGGAGTGATGATATTCTCAAGTTTAAAATGTTACTAACATTTTTAAAAATCAAAGAAGAGCCCTGGTAGCGATCTGGACTGTTAACTGCAAACCAGCAGTTTGAAATCACTAGGCCCTGAGAGGAAGAAAGAGGAGGCTTTTTACTCTCAGCAAGAGTCAGAGCCTCCGAAGTACACAGGGACAGCTCTACCTTGTTGCCCAGTGTAGGGTTGCTGTGCGCGAGTCAGGATGACTCCCTGGCACCGAGTGTTGTGGGCCTGAGATCTCACACATTTCATCATTCTTGGTCTTTCCGGTAGCTTCGATTTTGTGCTGTTACTGACATGTAGTCTAGCATTAAGTGACTAACACAAAATCAAAAGACCAAGAGGTTGAAGAGTGTGCATTCAGAATTAATCTTCTAAATGTAAAGCGTGCATCCTTTCCTCCACTGGCAGAAATGCCTTCCTGGAGCAGACATTCCAAGGAGCAGAGTGTAAAGGTAAGAGTATCAGCTCACAAACTAACAGCATTTAAAGTCAAAGTCAGCCTTTACTATTTCTGGGCTGAGCAACCTTGTCCAAACCCATTCACCTCTCTGTTCTTCAGTGCCTTGAATTGTGAAATGGAAAAAGTGTTTTCCTTACGGGATTGTTGCAAATGTTAAATATTTTCACAGCTGCCAAAGACTTGATTCCTAGAAGCAGAGTTGGAGAGAAGGATTACTGTGCAAGTGATTTTTCAGGAGTGTTTTCAGAGAAATGAGAGTTAATAAAGTAGGAAACTGAAGAGCTGGGGTGAAAGCCAAGCAAAGAGAGGGTCTCCATCCATTGGCTATAGCTTTACCCCACAGGAATCTGCAAAAACTGGTAACTGAATTGATCCCGCCTTATCAAAGGGAATGATGCAGGTGACTTGTGCTTCTTTGACAGTCCCTCAAGAGCCCCGGTGGCATATCCCTGTTTGGCTGCTTATCCAAAGATGCAAGGTTTGAGCTCACTGTGCACTCTCTGGGAGAGAGAAAGGTATAGCCGTCTGCCCTCTTAAAGGTTTGCAACCTTGGAAGGCATGTGAAGGCAGTCCTTCTCTGTGCTCTGGGGTCTCAGTGACAAAATCAATGCAGTCCTGGTGGGCTTGATGGCTTGTGTCATTCTATCATCGGCTACCATCTTCCACCCAGGAGATGGGAGGGCATACATTCCCAGAATTGTTGTTGTGCCTATTTGGAGGGACACTTCCTGGAGAACAGTTCAGCTTTGAAGAAATTGCAGGAACCACTTAGAGCGGATGGGGGTAGGGTGCTCCAGGGATGCAGGACTGGGCGGCACACCAACAGAATCCATTGAAACATACAGAGTGCTTCGCACAGTCTCTGGCTTCTTGGAAGCTGCCAATAAAAGTGAGCTTTCATGGTATTATTATCTCAGTAAGTTTCCGCACCCTGTCTTGTATGTCCAGGTTTGGCTTTCTAACCTGAATGTAAGTTCCTTAGGGTCACGGACCAATTCTAATTCTGCCCACCCTGCCACTGGCCCACAGCAGTAAATCAATGCATTGTGAGAGCTGTCTCACAGCCCTGATTGATGTCTGCTGCTGAGGGTAGGATCTCTGCCCACATTCTTTCCCACTCAAATGTCTGCTTTTTTATTACAAAATGTGATAATAAATTAGACTCCCTGCTTTTTGGGGTGGGGGACTCCTCTTACAGAGTTATGTGTGAAAGAACATAATTGTATTTTTATCTGTGCCAGACACATTTTCTGCTAACTTTGTGCACAGTACAATCCCCCCAAATTTGTTATTTTATTTGCAAATGGAATGTGTCGATATTTAAAGTGAAAGTGATTAGACAAGTCAGACATACCCTTATTTTTGCCAATGTAGACTTGTTCTGGAATAATTACTTTTTAATATCTAAAGCAATTCAATTGATCAGAATATTGATCCCATTCTCATTTCTGATCATTGTGTCATTGATTTAACATTATCACTGCCTTCCCAAGCAGAGTAGAATACGAGGTGTCTTGTGCATTCATCTTTGTTAAAAGATAAATGCATGAGACAAGCTTTAAAAGCTTTTTAAAGTGCAAGATGCTGGAACTGCATTTTCAATCTGTATTCTCTCCTGCTGTTTTATGGAATATTGAAAATGCGCTTCTTAGAGGTCAGATTATTTCTTTTTTCAAGTGGAAACAGAGGTAGATGTAATGAATTAACAGGGCTCTGGGATAATCTTACAAAAGTAGAACGACTTCATTCTTGCCCCCCTCCCCTGGAACACTGACTCATCAGAAGTAAGAGTCATAAGAGGTCTGTTTTTAGATTTCAGAGTTTTACCTTTTTCTAAGTTTTTAAGGGGAACCAACCAAGGAGCACAATTCCCCCCCTAAAATTCTCCTCCTCTTTCACACTTCTGCCTTCCAGGAAAATTGTAGAGGCACGTGTTGAAAATGAAGGCATGGGGAACTTCTAAGGGTTTCTTCAGTTCTTGTAATGCAGCGTGTTATTTAAGATGACTCATTTAGTCATAGCTTTTGTTACTCACACCAAGTGACCTTCATCACCTTGATGAGTCTGAATAAAAAGATGAGGGAGATACTAATTGAATTATGTGATTCAGCTGTAAGTGTCGTTAATCAGATTCATTGTGATTACCATCTTGCTGAAGATAAAATCAACCATCTCAGATGCAAGTGGAGGGAGATTTGTTGCCAGCAAAAGAGAAGAATCTGGAGTGGAGCTTTTCTATTGGAGCTGAGAGTGGAGTGTATTGAACTTCCTTGACACAGAAAACAGCTTGCACAGCAGAGAAGTAGTAGAACCAAGGGTCAAGACATAAGAAAGTGCAATGGACTATTAAGTCTACAGAACAAGTAAAGCAGAATACCTTAAGGCAGGAGGTGCAATGAGGTGCGTCTAGGCTAAAGTGACCAGATTTTAAGTGGACACCATTGACAGGGAGGGGTGTTCTTCATTAAAAATTTGGAGCAACAAAAATTTTCATAAAATGCAAAAATAGTATTGTAACATATTTATTTTAATTTTCAAATGCCACTGGACATTGTTTGATTGTTAAAAAGTGAGATGTTTGGTCATCTGATAATCTAGGCACCTAATTGAGGAACTGGTTTTTACTGATACGCACGGCTGGAGCTGTGTGCTTACAGGAAGCTAGGAACAATGGAGTGGCATGCCCATTGGCTGTGTACTGGTAGCCTAAAAGCACTTCAGAGCATTGATTCAACAAGGCAGAGGCCAGGGAAAGAGACTGAGGTTCAGAGAGAAGCCTGTAGGTGGGAACAGCAAAGAAGGAGATATCCTGATTGAACACTGAGTCCTGAGCATTTTCACCTGTGTACTCCTAATAAATTCCATAACTTCGAGGATCGGGATGAATGAGAATATAGTGTGAAGGCTCCCTCTTCTGCTTCACAAAGAATCTGACCTTTTCTGGTCCACAAGGAAGAAAGAAAATCCATCTGCTCATCCACCCAAGCCCTCTGGCCATGAGACAAATATCATAACTGCCTCTTCCAGCTTCTCCCATCATGTTCTCAAAATAACCTTCCTTTCCACACACTCTCCTCTTCTGCTAGATTTGACCATTCATCGCAATGGCCACACAGAACTCACAGATGACACAGCTATGAGGGTTTTCTAGGAAAATTAAGAAGTTACCACAAGCTAGACTCAGAAAACAGTAAGGATGTGGTCCTTGGTCCACAGGAATGCTTTTCCTCAGTCAACATCGAAGTCTCTCTTTCTCTCTGGTACTCAGCCCATCACACATGTATGTCCTGGACCTTTACCTCCATGGGCCAGGAAGCTCACCCACTGCTCTTCCTTACATAGTGTCTGCAGCATGTCTCCTTTGTCTCATCGCCTCCTTCCCTTGACTTCTGGTCTTAGTGTATGTGTTCATTCTGGTGGACTGGAGAAACAAATCCATAGAAATTCATGTGTGTATAAGACAGAGTTTTATATAAAGGGTAATTATACCTTAAGAAAGCATCTCAATCCAGTCCAGTCCCATCCTATAAGTCTGATATTAGCTCACATGCTCAATACCAATCTTTAAAGTCCTTCAGACTGACAGCACACATGCGATGATGCTGAATGCAGGACAATCACAGCATCTCAACGCTGACAGGGATCTCCGTGTGGCTTCTCCAGTTCCCTGGGTATGGGGTCTATCAGCATCGTGCCACAGGGACTAATTAGTCGAGAGAGAGAGGAGAGAGAGAGAGAGAGAGAGAGAGAGAGAGAATGAAAGAGAGAGAGAGACTGTCTCCTACCTCCAAGGAGGAAACTCAGGAGTTCCCAGAATTCTCAGCAGAAGGCTATGGCCACAGAAGGCCTCATTCACTATGATCCTATTGATAGGCTAGACTCCACCCCTACATTTTTAATTCTATTTCTTAAATTGACACCAGATTATGTGTAACTACCATAGCATGATATGTAGTATGGAATCTACACACCCCACCCCACCCCCAGTGCAGGCAAGGACTCCCAGTGTGCTCCACTGATGGCCCCTCTTCCTTATTTGTCCCAGAGACTCTCAGAGATGGCACATTCTTGTATCCAGGGAAGTGGCCACGAAAACGGAATGATTATATTAGGGTTTACACACTCTCTTTGCCTGACCACACCTTATCATTTGGTAGAAGTTACAGACACATGATAAAAGAACCATATGAAGAAATTTCACTTTAACACAGTGGCAATTAAATACCTAACAAAGCCACCAAAGTAAGGTGAAGGTGGGGGAATGAAATGATGTCAGAATAGAGTAAAGGGATAGAAAGTGGAAGCCTGTCAGACATCTACTTGGTGGCAGTCAATGTTGGGAGCAAGTAAGGTCAGCTGTGGCCCCCAGTCATTTTCAACTTTCATTAAAGTTTAAAGTATTCTGTGTGAGGCCCTAGTCTGCTAAGTAGGAGGCATGATTCAGGTCCTTTTAGTGTGATTTATGGACTTCTTGTTGATCTCAGAAGCACAGAGTCAAATGTTTGAGGTGTCTATAGCACATTGCCAAGGTAATGATTATACAGTCCTTCTTGAGATGATTGAACTATCAGATTGCATGATATGTTACTTGTATCTCAAGTAAAAGAAAGTAAATGTTTGGAGGATTTCAAAAGTAGAAGTTTTCACACTATGGAGACTTGTGTGCTGTTGCCATACTCAAAGTTATGCAAAGAGTTTTTCAAATAACAGCAGGGTCAACCATGATAACCAACTCTTACTGGAGTTTCTATATATCCCAAGATTAGGAAGATAAACTAGTAAAAATGTCATGAATAACTGTGGAATGTTGTCCACTATAGAGCTGAACGATGACTGCCATAGGTTTGTAGGCATTCAATGCATAGCCACAGGAGTAACTGTAACAATGGAGTGAAGCTCATCGGTGATTGTGAATAGTGTCTAAGAACAGATACTCTTCTTTTGTTACCTATGATGGAGGACATTGCACATCAACAGAACAGTTGAGTTTAATCATTATTATAGTTCTCTTCTACAGAATATTATAATATAGATTTTCTTTTTATTAAGATCATTTAGACATATTTGAGAGGTCTTCAAACATTTACGTGGGGAACTTCCACACACATTTTGAAGTTTATATCTCTACTATCTACAGAGGAAGTCCAGCAGTAATGGATTGGGCTGCTAACTGCCAGGCCAAGAGGACACTCTCTGAGAGAAAAGTGAGGCTTTCTATTCCTGTAAAGATTGTCAGCCTCATATTTTCACTTCTACCCTGCCCTGTGTGGTCCCCATTAATCCAAATCTATATGACAATGAACTTGGGTTTCATTTTTATTGTATAATAATGTATTCAGGGCTGAATGTTACTCTTTATTGACCTTGCTAATTTTTTTTGGGGGGGGGAGGGCATCACTGCACTCTGGTAGTAGGAGTAGGAGGCCCAGCCCCACTGCTGGAATCGAACCTCCGTCCCAGTGGGCCGCAGTCCCGCGCACAACCACTACGCCACCAGGGCTCAGTCCTGACCTTGCTAATTTTACAGAGAAAATCTCCATCATTTCCAGCCACATTTTGACTAGAATCTGTCCGCCCTTTTTGTGTGTCTATGTTAGAATCACAAGGACTGCGATCAGTCTTTCCCACACATGCGCAGGTAGCTCTCATCCAGGCAGAGCTTGCTTTCGTTTACTCTAATTAATTGTTAATAGACTCTTCTCTCTTGGTTATTAGAAAGTAATGGTCATGATTCAAGAGTCACTTGGGAAAGGATTCTATCTTTAAGTATTAAAGATGAGCTGAGCATGAAAGGTCCTTATACCAAGATAGAAGCAGCAGGCGTCTTCAGTGAGCGAGGGAAGTGGTTGGGCGTTTTCCATCTGGGAAGCATTGCCAAGCTGTGCTCCAGTGATAGCCATTCGTCCATGATGGCAAAGGGATGGAGTGCAGCTAGAGAGAGGAGTTTATGGGGAAAAACTTGGATATGTTGCTGCTATTGTGTTTTACTGAGAGCAACTGTCTCACAGTGTTATGGGGTTCTGTTGCTGTTTCAAGCATCCTCAAACTATGGCCTGTGGGCCAAATGAGGCCGCTGAAGGCATTTTTCCAGCCACTGGGTGTTTTTGCCACTGCTGCCTGCCCTGATTAGCAGCACACTCATCCCGGATCCACAGTGATTTTTTTCATAGTTTTTAATATTTTTTTTTACTATAGTCCAGCCCTCCAAAGGTCTGAGGGACAGTGAACTGGTGCCCTGTTTAAAAAGTTTTAGGACGTCTGCCAGGTTGGCTATGACCATTGCTGAAGCACAGTGACCTGTTTGTTCCATTCTTTTTTCCCTTCTTCTCCATGAAGCTACTAGTTGAGTTTGAACAACCAACATTTTGGGGAACAGCTGAATGTTTCATCCTTGCACCAGCAGGGCTCCTAGCTATTAAAATGAGATTCATTTTGTCCTACATTGGGTAGAATTTCCTGCAAGGACCCTCGCTAGACTGCTCTGGATGATAGAGGTGCATTAGAGAGACCACAGGAGAGCCAAACTATCCACAGAAGCTTACTAGGGTAAAAAGTGCCAATTTCGAAAGCCCCCTTATCATCCAGAGGGCACACACATCAGACTTCTCCCCAAACCAAACCTAACACACTGTCATTGAGTTAATTCCAGTTCAGAACAACCTTATAAAATAGTCAATGAAACAAAATGACACCAGACATTGACCACTACAGTGCCAGGCCCTAATTCTTTCTCTCCCAGTCCCAATTCTAAAGGACTCGGTCTCAGCAGCTTTTGAGTAGAAGTTGAATGACTGGAAAACAAAGAAATTCCCCACCAATGCAAAACAAAACAAGTCAACTGATTTATCTAAAAAAACAAAACAATTGGGGCTGAGCCCCGGTAGCGTAGTGGTTGTGCGCGGAACTGCGGCACACTGGTTTGGAGGTTCAAATTCAGCAGCACGGCTGGGCCTCCTACTCCCACCACCAGAGGGCAGTGATGCCCCAAAAACAAAAGAGAACAAACAAAATTATTGTCATTAAGTTCACTTCAACTTACGGTGACTTCATCAGTATCAGCTCCTTCCAATGGCATGCGTGCTGAAGTCCTTTCCTCTCAGGTACATCTTGGTGGGTTTGACCTGCTAGTCTTCCAGTCCTGGTAATGGTCAGGCATGATGTCACCTAGATACCCCAATTGATTGATTTGGGTCCAGCAGATCAATTCCAGCCTTGGAGGACTCAGGCCAATGACATCTCCTTAGTGTCATACGCCTTTTTGTATCAGAGTGAGAGATACTGGGAACTCTCTTTCTCTGCCCATTTGCTTCTTGCTTGCTGGGACTCTGCCTGCCTCCAAGTGTGGACCTTGCAAGTCTGTCCTTTCTGAGAGCTCTCAGGGTCCTGCCATGTTTCCTTCCACTTGGGTCCACTTGACTTGGCACCCACCCTCTCACCTGGAATTACACTGTTTCCTGCTCCATCTTCTTATGGCATTGGCCTTCAGCTGCATGAGTCTAATGAGGTCCCAGACTTGCCTCAGAATAATGAACTTGAGTTGAACTGGGATAGCACACCTTCTTGATATAAGGTCTTTCCTACACACACACATATACTCTCTCTCTCTCTCTCTCTCCCTTTAACACACACACACACACACACACACACACACGGGTTTGTTTCCCTCAGTAACCTGGCCTAACACAGAAACTCAATATCAAACTATACCACTTTGTGACTCCAAAGATCTAAAAAGTCCACAAAACTTCACTGCAAAAAGCTCACCGCACTTCACCTCAAATACATGTAACCATAAACCCAAAATCCAACCCCCCACCATCACATTCATTCTAAATCAAGTGATCGCATAGGGCAGAGTAAAACTCCCAGTGGTATCCCAGTGATAGAAGCAGATGGCCACACTTGTCTCCTCAGAGAGGTTGGTGGTATTGAACTACTGACATTTCAGTTAGCAGCTGATCACGGTGCTACTATGACTCCTTAGATATAAGTGTGCTTTCAGGCATGGTCAAGTTTAGTTCCAACTCACAGGGACCCTAGTACAACAGAATGAAACACTGCCAGGCCCTCAACCCTCCGCACACTTGTCCTTTTGTTTGAGTCTGTCATTGTAGCCACTGTGTCCATTTCCCCCCCCAAGGCCTTCCTCTTTTTCATGACACTCCAATTTACCAGGCATGATTTCCTTTGCCAGGGACCAGTCTCTCCTGACCATCGATGCAAAGGTCTTGAGTTGAAGTCTTGCCATTCTTGCCTCAAAAGAGCATTCTGATTTTATATTCTGGTCTTCTTCCAGTGCAGATTTGTTTTTAAGTATACAATCTTGAATCTAAGTTTACAGACTTGAATTTGTGCCAGGAGGAGATGAAGAAAGATCCAAACGAACTAAGAGTTTGGGGTTTTGATAATCACATACTGCTGGTGTTATGATTGTCCAAATTCAAATCACTGGTTACTTGATGAACTCGTAGCCACCAGGTTAGGCCAGCTTCTCCAAAGCAGGAAAATGAGGATTTTGCTCTCATAAAGATTTGTAATTCGACGTGAGTACAATTAAGTGTCCAGGAATTATTATTCTACTAAGACTGTCCATAGTTTATTATAATTCACAAAGTTGAATGACTTTGCATCATCAAAGAAATACATGTAAACCTTTTTTTCCTGGTATTTCTCTGCTTTCTGCCAAGATCTACCTGTCAGCAATGACTCCCCTTGTTCCAAGGCCTCTTTTGACTCTCACATGAACTTCTGACAGTGTTCAGTCCACGAATTTCCCAAACTGTCATTAGGTGATCTTCTGTAACATTTTACTCACATGTCATATGGGTCATGTAATGCTATCATTTGCACATTCATTTGAATTAACAGGTACAAATATGGGTATCATTTAGAACACTTTATGTTTCCTTGGAAACTTGGGGTCACAAAACAGCCTCACAAAACACATGCAATGATGCTGAATGCAAGATGATCATAAGCCAGTGGGTAGAAAATATTTGGATTCAGTGGCATTGTAAACATCTCACTGCTGGCAAGGGGCTCTCTGTGGCTTCTCCAGCTTCAGAGGTCCGTTGTATCCAAGTGGCTGGTCCAGCTCGAGACACTAGGGTAGTCCTATGTGTCGTGTGGGCTGCAGTGTCCCCAGGGAGTGAGCAAAGTGAGATAGTGTCTACTGACTCCAAGAAGGAATTGCCACATTTTCTAGAATTCTCAGAGAAGAAAACTATGCCCACACAGTGGTCTCATTAACTATTTCCAGATGGATAGACTGAACTCCACCAGTATACTTTTAATCCTCAAATTGACACCAGATTAGGTGACAGCCACATCCCAGGAAATAAATGCAAGGCTTTTTCAGAAGAGCATTCGCCATGCTGTATGCTTCAGTGGAATCACGAAGAATGAGGATAAAAATGGACATGGACACTTGGCTGAATGAGGAGAGATCCCTTGATGCTCCCAAGGAAGATGGCTTCCACAATGATGTGATGACAAGAGCAAAGGCATCGTGAGAAAACAACAGTAATAGAACTTTTGAAAAAGTGAAGTAGGTGAAAAGAAATAGGCAGGGTCATTAAAAGGTAGCTTACGGTACTGGTCAATCAAATGAAGGGGTATTTCCTAATTTTGTGTTGATTATTTTAAATGGGAGAAATAAGCATAAAGAAACAGATGGAATCATTTTAACAGAGATGAATTAAAGAGGGTATTCAGAAAAACATAATTATTTAACAGCATATTGGTGAGGAATTGTGCTTTCTAGCATGGCTTGTTTATTTTTCTTACACAATGTCCTTTAAAGTCTTACTTGTGGTCAGCATGGACAGAACTAAGAGATATGAAGCAGGGTTCGGTAAGCATAAACCATAGTGGGTATATGTCACCTTTACTCATTCTGCATTTTTTAAGGACATCCTCTATATTTTGTTCCATCCAAGCCTCAGAAGTTAGTACCCATCTTCTCAGTTCTGTTGCAGCAGGGGCTGCAGGTTTATGACCTAGATTCAAGGCATCAGACACACTGGCGGAAGACAGCAGGGGTGGAGAAGTGCTATATGGAGTCTGTATTGCTGCTGAATGTAGATGAGCAAAGATGAGGAGAGGTCAGGTTTTCATCTGCAGCAATGGTGCTTGTTTGGACTCAGAAGCTGTGGATCTAAATTGCAACCTGTGCTCAGGACAGAGGAAACACTGTCTGTACTTTCCCAGTGTGCTTCAAGTCCTGCTTCTTGAGAGGGAAAGCCAAGGAGAACTTTCAAGCACCACCGTCATTACCCTTATCAATGGATATTCTGCTTGAACGACAGGACAAAGACTAATTCCCTCTTGATTTCAATCTTAAAGTTCCAGAATGTTGAGCTATGTGGTCAGTCAATGTTTATCTAGTCCAGATAATAGTTTAGTAAGTCATCATATGTTTACTCGACCTTCACTCTATCTACTGGTGGCAAAATAATTGGAAATTGAGCCATTTAAAGGACTATGAATCACAGAGTCACTGAGTGCACTTAGTATATAATTATTTTTATTTTCATGAAGGTAAATTTTTATACTTCATAAATAAAATAAATACTAAATAATTCTTATTGGCATACATTTTTCATTGACTATTTCTTAATGAGGAGCCAACCTGACACTTGAGGTTAGACATTAGAGGGGGAAGCACAAGGTAGGATCAGTGGTTCAAACTACCCCCCCCCC
>PVJH01011697.1:0-67647 GCA_004026705.1 Nesogale talazaci | reverse complement strand
TCTTGGTATCTCTTTCCTTCTGTGCTAGTGAGATTTTATGCCAACTTGATGGTACCCGTGCGGAAGTAAGGGTCGAATCCAACCTGTCAATCAGCTGGCAGCCTGGGTATGCTCCCTTGAGTGTGTGGCCTTTTTAAAAGAGGAAGAATGAGATCTCTCTCTCTCTCTCTCTCTCTCTCTCTCTCTCTCTCTCTCTCACACACACACACACACACACACACACACACACACACACTGGCCTTTCTCCCTCCCTGCTTGCTGGGATTCTGTGTCGACAAGAGAGGGCAGCCTCATGTGGCAGCTGAACCTGGGAGTTGTCAGTGTCCTGCCATATTCCCACTGACCTTGGATCCACTTGACTTGGCACCCACCGTCTTGTGATCACCATATTTCCTGGTGCATTTTTCTGTATCATCAGCCCACAGCTGCCTGATTCTAAAGAGGATTCCTGCTAGTAAAGCACCCATGGACTTGAGTTGTACTGGGCTGGGATGTCTTCTTTTTCTTTTTTTTTTTTTCATTTTAAACAAAGATTTTGTTGGCACATAATCCATATAACATGCAATTCAACAGTTATGAGTTTTATGATCATTACCACAGACAACTTTAGAACATTTTCTTCTTTCTTGTTCTTGTTGTTATTAACTCCCTATTCCCCCAAACCTCCTCTGCCGTACCACCAAGAAACTATTAGTTCAGTTATTGTCTCTAACAATGTACCTATACTACATTTTGTATACAGAAAAAACATGCAAAAACAATAATAAGAGATGAAAGTAAAAACAATAATAAGAGATGAAAGCAAAAACATACCAAAAAAACCTAACAACAATAATAAAATAAAGCAGAGGCAACCCTCAATAGAAAAGGAAGTAGAAAAGATTTAAAAACCTGGACCAAATTTAAAATGCGTAAAAAGAGAAATCAAATGACAAGGTGTTAAATCATTACATTTTCAATGATTCACTTTGCAATGTCCTCTGCAAGGCTCTTCATGTTGCTCAACCTTGGTCAGAGGGGATTCACCCTTGCATTCCCTCCACCCCACCCTCTCTCCACCCCTCCAGCTGCTCCAATCCAACCACCAGAATGAGGGGACTCAACCATCTTGGTCTCCCCACATCCCCAACCTTACTCTCCACTAGTAAACCCTCTCCAGTCCATCTGGATTTGTGGGGTAGAGTTGGGACCATGATGGGTGGGGGTGGGGGGGGGAGGAAGGCTTCAGGAACTAGAAGAAATTTGTATGCATCATCACTGCCCAGCTGCCCTTGACTGGTCTGTCTCCTCCCTGTGACTTCCCTGTAAAGGGGTGACCAATTACCCATTATTGGGCCTTAGGTCCCCATCCTGTTCTCCTCTTCATTCATAATGATGAGATTCTTGTTCTTTGCTGCTCGGTATCTGCTCCCTTTGGCCCCTCTTGATCACACTTGGTTTGCTTCTTCCATGTGAACTTTGCTGTTTCTGTGCTGAATGGTGGCTCAATTATCTCCAAATCTTTGAGGGTCCAGACATTCAATCATTTGGTAGCTGGGCGCCATTGTTTCTCCTACTCTGTTTGCCTCTGTATCCATTTGTCTTCAGCGATATCGGGAGTCAATTGGTCCACTGATTTTAGTTTTTGTTCTTTGATGCCTAATGCCAGATTGTTTCAGCACCTCATGATTGCACAGGCAAATGAGCTTCTTCTATGGCTCATGCTACCACATGATCTACACATGTCCTCGGTGGGCACAGTGATATGTGTGTTTTGCTTAGACCCATCACCACCATGTGGCCATGCTGGCTGTTATGTTTCTCCTGTGTGGGTGTGGTCTATTCCCAAGTAAATGGTCTATTGTTTACCTTCAGGCTTTTAAGATCCCAGACGATATATCCTATGATGGCTGAGCATCATCAGCTTTCTTCACCACATATGTGGGTGTCATTGGTTTTGTTACTTTAGATGACCTAGCGGAACGTCTCCTTAATGATTCCTCTAATATACTCTCCTTCACTTTTTCTCTTCTTTTTTAAGTGAAGTGTTTCACTCTTTAAGTGAAGTGTTTCAAATCTAAAGGAACTGCTGCATGGAACAGGGTATGAAAGCATTGAGAGGGTGGAAAGAGGAAGAAGAGCGAGGTGAGATATCCCAGAGAGTAGAAATCGTTGGCTGTCACTACCACCCATAGAACTGGAAGAGCCCAAGACTGGGCATGGTACTGGGAAAGCCCAGTAGCACACTGTTGATTGGCATTGCTGGAATAGCTACTGCTGCTACTACTACACAAATAATTCACCCATGCAATGAAGAAACCAACATTTGGGGGTAGAACCCTCCTGAGGACAAGTAGCGCCACCTGCTCCCTCACTCTGTTTTCTCCTCTTTCTAGGAGCCACTGTGTCTGTCAGGGAGACCTGTCAGATTCTCCAGGTGACTAGAGTGGAGGGCCACCTGGCCCACGACCACAATCCCCTGTGTCAGCAGCAGTACCCAGGAAGCAAACCTTCCAGTTGGAGAAGCCTCCCCTCATGGTCTAAGGGAGCAAATGCTACTGAGGAGACATGCAAGACAGAAGATGACATGGGAGTGGGCTGCTATGTGGTTCCAGCCCCCCCTCCCTCAAATGCTATGCCCCCAACACAGACCTTTGCTGCTGCTCCCACAGACCCATCCATGCCTACAGACATCTCCAGACCCATCAACTGTCCCAGTAATGAACAGTGACAGCTTATCACATTATCAGCTTGCTTCTCTGACAGGGAGGTTAAGGCCTAGTGAGTCTCATTAGCATCTACCTGAAAGGAGGCCAGTCAGCCCTGCTCTTCCTCCTCCCAGAGTAATCAGCTCTCTTCAAATCTCACAGTGGCTGCTCACCCTCCACTCCTGTGTAGCAAACATTTGTGGAGAGACGCCAAGATGTATGTTGCTTAGTACTTGCAATAGGAGGAAGCATACACACGATTCATTTTTTGGAAAGGCACTGTCTGGAGAAAAGAACAGATCTGCAGGGAGCTGGGTCAGAACCTTGTGGATTTGTCTCTGGGAACATGAGTGTGAATGCTGTCTAGGATATCTGTTGTGGTGAAAAATGATGGTGAATAATATTACTTTCTTGGCCCCCTGAGTGTTAACAGACAGTAGAAAGAGATGAATCTTCCTGAGGCTATTATGGATCTCCTAGAGGAAATCAAGTTCAGAATCCTGACCAACAGAGTCATCTAAAACAGTACTCCTTGAACAGAGATATAGATATGCATTTAAATCACTCTTCCTCCCTATTCCATAACAAAACAACAAAGCATCACTTTTGAGTCTATTCTGACTCATGATGACATCAGCGTAGGATTGCTCCATTGGCATTTCAAGGTTGTGGCCTTCTGAAGCAAGTTTGCAGGCTTTACATGTGGATGGGTTTGAGTTATTCAAGTTTTGCCAGTGATCAAGATGTTTGTTGGTTATATGGCATGCACAGCTCCATGGGTACCATTGTGGAATGACAGGACTACTCACAAATGCAGCTCTGTCACATTTGTCTCGAGTCAGTGGGTAGTACAGAAAGATAAAAATGTAAAACTGGGGCAAATTGTAGAAGATCTAATGTCCAGTTATTTTGTAGGTGATGCTTAAATTTTTGGAGCCCTGCTGGCATAGTGGATTAAACATTATATGTTAACCAAATGATTAGTTCTAATTCACCAGCAGCTCTGCAGAAGAAAGATGAGTCAGTCTGTTACCATAAAGATGTATAGCCTCAAAAACTCTATGGGATAGTTCTATTCAGTTCCCAAGGTCCACTTTGCATTAAAATCAAAGGCAGTAATTGTTTTTAGATGTTATAGAGTTGGTTTCAACCCACAGAGTCCCTACATACAATATAAAGAAATATGATCCTGCACCATCCTCACAAGAATTTTGACAGGTGTGTCCACTGCTGTGTCCATTATGCCTATCCATCTTTCTGAAGGTCTTCCTCTTTTCCACTGACCAAGTATGATGACAGTGGTTTACATGACTGGCTTAGCATCTAATAAAGTTGCTGACCCATAAGTGCTGGTCGCTACGATTAATGAGGTACCCAATATCAAACCCTATAAAATCCATTAGAACAAAGACATCTTTGCTGTTTTGTCCACACTAACATTCTACTTTGGGTTTTGTTTAAGGGACTGTCTAATGGAGTCAAGGGGAGTGGGCTGACTACAGGGAGATAGGTGTTCTTTGATATATTCAGAGAAACAGCTACCTAAAATTTCATGGAAAATTTTCAAACTTTTTGAAATCTTTGAAATATGGACCAACTTATTCAAATATAAAGCAGAAGAGTTAAGTGATCACTGAACCACGGAATGGTAGAAAGTGAGAGTCTGCTTCTTTAAAGATTCACAGCATGGAGAACCCTATGGGACAGTTCTACTCTGTCCTACAGAATTACTGTCAATTGAGATCAACTCAAGGGCAATGAGAACTCTAAAATAGAAGACCTAGTTGCCAAATCAGACAAGTGATCCATGTGCACCTCCCTGCTTATCTTCTGTCTCTGGTCTTCATGGATGTTAGGGAACGAAAATTGATCAAGCTTGCACATCTGTTTGAATGTCACAGCTCGGAATCAGGGCTTCTGGAATCATTTCTGTGTAACCTTAATCAGAAAGAGAACTTCTTAAAGAAATAACGAATGGACATTTGCTGACATTTAAGTTGGGAGGGGGAGGCCCAACCTTGCTCCTGGAGAGCTGCTGCTGGATTTGAACCACCAAGCTAGTGGGCCACAGTCCCGCGCTCAACCACTATGCCACCAGGGCTCAGCCTAACCTCTTTTCTTTCCAGCAGAATTACCATTATACTATCTCTTCTAACAATGCTGTTTGTAAAATTCATTAATCTGTATGAATTGTTGAATGTAGTCATGTTACTATAATACACTATTGCTGTATAGAATTCCACAATGTGCATGTCACACTATTTTATTTCCAGTTTCAGTGGGCACATTGGTAGGTTCCATTTTGAAGCTCTTACAATAAATATGTTCAAACTGTGCTGCTGGCAAAGAATATTGAATATATCACAAACTTCCAGGAGAATAAACAAATCAATCTTTGATGAAATGCAACCAGCATGATTTTTAGAAGCAAGAATTGCAAGTCACTGATTTTATTACTTTGGATACATCATCAGTAAAGATCAGTTGCCAGCAAAGGATATCATAGATGGCAAAGTAAGGGACCAATTAAAACAGAGAAATATTGAGGCATGAAACGGATTGGGACAATAGCTACAACCATACTACAACATATCAAAAACAATCATATCAAAAACAATCATGAAGATGGCATGGCATGTTTTGTTCTTCCATGGGTAGGAGCTGGCATAATGACAACTAACACAAGCACAAACGGTCTTGCTTTGATAATTCTGATACACATCTTTTGGTGACCATTTACAAGGTGGGTTTTGAAACATCTGTGGAAAGATGGAATCAAGGCATAATGGAAATTTGCCATGAACTTTCTAAAGCCCCCTGGAGCCATTCCATTTGGAGTCCTTATCGAGGGGTGAAACAGCTAGGTCATACAGTATGGTGATGTTAGGCTCTAATAGATTCTGTCAATGGTTTCCCAAAGGTGTTATACCACTTTCCATGTTTACCAGAAGTGGATGAGATTGCTCACATCCTACCAAAACTTAACAGTTGAAAGACAAAAGTTTGTTTTGTTATTCATCTGATGGCACTGTCATGCATCACATCACTATCTTAATTTGCATTTTCCTGGTGACTAAGAATGCTAAATCCTTTTGTATGTTTAATAGCTGTCTGGAAAGCAACTGTAAGATGACTCTTCAAATAATTTCCAATGTCTGTTTATTTTTTCTTTTCTAATGATGAATTAAGTTGGGTTGCCCCAAGAAACAAAATCAATAGCATTCATATATGTCGAAGAAAGGATTTTATATCAAGAAGACATCCAAGTCCTGTCCAACTCAAGTCCACGGGTCTGATCCTAATTAGAACCTTTTCCAGACTCACATAGTTTGCAGGCTGATGCTGTAGAAAGGGGGATTTGGAAGTAAGGAAAGCAGAGGCAGATGGATGCAGATTTCAATGGATGCAAAGTTGGTGGGAATATGATAGCGCACTGGCAGTTTCCTGGGTCAGCAGCTCAAATGTTGCCACCCCTGGAGATAGATACAGAGTCCCAGCAAATAGGAAGGAAGAAGATGCGCATGTGTGTGCGTGCGCGTGCACACACACACACACACATACACACAACATGCGTGTGCGCGCACACCCAGGGTGGGGATTTCTTATTGTCTCTTTTAAGAAGACTAACCTTCCAACGAAGCTCTCTAGGCCACCACCTGATTGACAGGTTGGACTTCACTCCTATCTTGACACAGGCACCATCCAGATGGTATAAAATCTAAACACAAGTGGGTTATAACTCTACTCAATGGTAAGTATGGATAAGTAGAAATTCTATTTTTCTATTTTAAAAAAACAGCAGCTTTGCAGTTAGCTCTCTTTTGTCCTGTTTTAAGGCATTTTTGTTTATTCCAAAGTCACAAACTAGTTTTCCTTGAAAAGCTCTGTCTTACCTTTCTTTTTTCTAATAGAGAGTTGAGTAGGCTTCTGCTCATCAGCTGGATGTGATATTGCCCCAGGTGCCATGAGTCTGCCAAACCCTCCTGGTGTTATGGTCTAAGCCATGGGAGGCTAATAAAAAGGTTGGCAGTTCAAATGCACCAGCCATTCTTTGAGAAAAAGGCGGAAATGTTTGCTCTCCTAAAGAGCTCCAGTCTTGGGACCCCTACAGAGCAGTTCTATTCTTTTCTGTATGGTTGCTACGAGTCAGAATGGACTCAGTGGCAGTGGGCAGGGGGGTGGTCTGCAATGTGACTGAAGAACAATACTCTAAATGCTTACAGGGGGAAATCAGAAATAAAACTACCAGGGTCTTACACTTACCGGCTGTGTGACGAAACCCGGTGTCTCCATCTCTTTGGGAGTGTAATCCTGTCTCCCTAATACTCTCTTTGTGTGTGAGAGAGAATGAATTGTGCTAATACATACACAATGCTGACAACAGTACCTGGCACAAAGTAAGCATAAGTTTAGGGCTAAATATAATGGACTTATTTTAGGTCACGAAGAAGTAGAGGGAAGAACAAAGGGTCAATTTGTTGTAAATGTTGGAGGAGAGGGAGAGGAATGTGTCATAGGCTGCCAGAGTATAAAAGCCAGGTCTCCAGAATTTCTCTGTGAGAACACAGGACAAGGGAGACCAGATGGTCAAAAAGTACCTTGGTTGTACCTGTCACCTCCCCTAGGGTTAGGAAAAGCACATCCTTTTTTCCTCTAATTATTTTAAGCAGTTGATGGATGATGCTCTATTAAGAGCAACTGTGGTTCAGGAGGGATTAGCTAGGTTGACTACTCAACCATTCAATTCCTCATCCCAATCTACCTGAAGTAGATCATCTGGATCTGAGAATTTTTCCAGAGCTATGTCCTGAAGGGGAGTGTGGGAACATTTTTCTGAAGCAGAGAGCCAGATCATCAAGGGAATCGTCATTAGAATTGTGTATCTTTTCTCTTCAACTGATTCCGCAGGAACATTTAGAATATTAGGATACTTTTTTAGTTCAAAACAACCTCGGGTTAACCAACACAGATAACCGACTCAGCTGTTAGCCCAAAGGTTGGAGGTTCTATTCTAGCTGGAGATGCAAAGACCAGAAGCCTTCAAGAACACTGTGGTCATTGGGTTACCTTCATGCCATGTGGCCTGTGTCTGGTTTCACAGCCAGGGCATTTCTAGTTCCTGATGCAACATCCTCTTACAGAGAGGTTGCAGGGAAGAGATGAGTCAGTCAAGGTACAGTGTAGTAACAATGAAATATGCAACTTTCCTCTAGTTCTCAAGTGCTTCCTCCCACCCACTATCATGATCCCAATTCTACCAGACAAATCCAGCTAGACCAGGGGATATACACTGGAGTCGGAAACATGGGGAATATAGGATAGATGACCCCTCAGGACTAGTGTTGGGAGTGGTGATACTGGAAGGGTGGGGGGATGGTGCAATAGAAAGGGGGAACCAACTTCAGGAATCTAGGCATAACTTCCTCTCTGGGGTATGGACAACGGGGAAGTCAGTGAAGGGAAACATTGGACAGTGTACGATATGAAAAGGTATGATGGTTTGCAAATTATTGGGGGTTCATGGGAGAGGGGGTGGGGGGAGGGAAGGGAAATATGGGGAGCTGGTCCTGGGAGCCTAAGTGGAGGGAGGACATTTTGAGAATGATGATGGCAACAAGTGTACAAATGTGGCCTGCATACAATTAATGTATGTATGGATCATGATGGGAGTTGTATGAGCCCCCAATAAAATGATTCATTAAAAAAAAAGGAGGGGGAAAGAGGAGCTTATATCAAGTAGAAAATATTTGGAAATGAATATAGCAACATGTGTACAAATACGCTTGGTACAAATGATGTATTGAATGTTATAAGAGCTGTGAGAGCCCCCAAGAAAATCACTGAATATAAAAAGATCCCTGGACCTGTAAGAGTTCTACCAGTCAAAAAAGGTGTGGTCCCTATGGCACCTCATGAGGAGCAAAACTGTTTCCATCCATCGACGTATGGTAGCCCCAAGTGTGGCAGAGCAGAACTGTTCGGTAGAAAGGGCTTTCAATAACTGGATTTTTGAAATTAGATTGCCAGGTCTTTCTTCTGAAGTTCCTCTGGGTGGACTTTTCAATTAGCACCCAAGCATGTTAACTAATTGCACCAGCTCAGGGACATAAAACCCCAGTCTTGTCAGGTAAGAACAATTTCCTTTAAAAATCATCAACATTTCTCTGTTTAGAATGATCTCTTTCTCCTGTCTTTCTCAGAACTTCAAGTTCATCTACACATCTAAATCTGCCTCTTCAAGTCCTTCCTCAAGGAGAATTTCCCTGGCACAATGGCTTCTTCTGCTCTTCCCTGCTGTGGAGTTAATCCATCTTTCTCTCTTGTCCTGTACCTGCCACTGGTATCCCTCTTCATGTCCTTCTTCTTTGAAAGTTCTCACTCAGGGCTTATTCTGGTTTTCATTGGTGGTACAAATCATTCAAACTTGGCTACTAGCCTAAAGACTGGCATTTCAAACTCATCCGATAGCAATCTGCTTCTATAAAAAGGATAGCCATGAAAACTCCATTGAGCTTAATTCTACTCTTTAACACAAGGGTTTACAGTGGTCAAAGTGGTCTCAGTGGCAGCAAATCTGCTTTTCTGAATGTCTGACTCAAGTGGCTCAAAGTGCTAGATATCTTTGGCCCTGCTGTTCTTATATGGTCAGACTTTCATTAAAACTGGAGGAATGTTATAAGAGCAGTAGAGCCCCAATTAAAATGAAGCCAAAGGGGAACAAAAGCTGGAGGAGATCCAAGAAGTTTCAGTCATTGTACTTCTGACACAACCTCCCCTTTCCCACCACCAGAGGCTACTTTGCAGCTCAGGAATCTGCCGTCCAGCAAGATAACCCGGCTTGACAATGTTAGTTGAGCAGCACTCAGGGACTAGGAGGTCCAGATGTCCCTGGAGCGTGTCCTTTTTTTAAGCCCTAGTCTCCTTCACACTTTAAATCCCTTCTCCACACTTCAGCTGAAGGGACCTGAGTTAATTTCAAGGGCTTCCAATGACCATTTGCAATTAGCTGTATGGAAAGCATCTCCAGTCAATTAGTGTTGGCACATTTCCAGGGCTGTCACCGCCCCAGCGCAGGAGCCGTCAGACTTAATTATCTTGTTGTCTTTCTTTATTTAAAAAAAAAGTTAGTCTCATTTGTGAGGGTTTCAGTAAACAATTAGGTAAACAGAGATTTGGCATTTGAATGGAGCAAATTTGGACTAAGCACCAGTATTTTACAAGCAAATTGAAGACTTTAGAAAGCCCAGTTCAGACCTACAGTACACAACGTGTCTTCAAATACTTTAATAAGTCATGAGAAAGATGCTTCCATGGGATCAAAACTGGACCCCTCTGGAAGGACACTCCCTCCCTTCACCTCATTTTACTAGCCCATAGCACAAAAGAGGAGCTAAGGAGGGACAGGCCATCTAAGTCTTGATTGGTTTTGAGCTGATTCAGATTCATGTAAATCTCGTGCATATCACAACAGAGAGTGATGATCTGTAGGGTATTCAGTGCCTGGTTTTTCAGAAGTAAATCAACATGCCCACCTTCCAAGGTGCCTTTGGGTAGACTCACACTTCAAATGTTTCCATTAGAAGCTGCACTACTCAGAAGTGCCTTAGGCTCTACAGATCAAACCACAAACTCAACAAATAGAACTTAACCAGCCAGGTAATTCAGTAACTAATTGTTACTCAGGGGTGCAGCACAGTATTTCAAAAACTTGTTCCCTGGAAGGTTAGCAGATGTTGAAATGAGCAGCTGCTGTTTCTGCCTGCTTTCTCTCTGTTCTTTTTTCTGGTGCAGCATTCTGGTTTCCTTTAGGGATCACACCCTTCTGCTTTCTCAATTCCTGCATATAAGAAAGGCGACACACAGCACCACCCTGTCCCGGGTTGGGTCGCTGGTCAATTGTGCTGCATTTGTCTAGATACAGCTATTGATCCAGATGGATAAATCACTTTGGTGAAGTCAAGAATAGGTGGTCAGAAGACTTCTTTTGAAGCAGCTGCTTTCTTTCTGTTGATGCTGCAGGGTTGTGAGAATGAACGTGAATGTCAGCAGCTAGTACCACTTCAAGAATAGAGCTGGCTGAGAATGAAAACACAGCAAATTAAAGCAGAGCTGTGTGTTTGAGAGACCACCACCAAGCTAGAGATTGAAGCTTAACTGAGGTAGAGATTAAGAGAGAAAGATTGAGAAAGCTATTCATTGAGAGATTGGCTGAGGGACAGTGAGAGAAATCTTGATTTATTGATGTCTAAGGCCATTGATGTTGGTGCCATCAAGTCAGTTCTGACTCATAGTGACCCTAAGTATGACAGAACCAAACACAGCCCGGTCCTGAGGTATCCTCATCATTTTTGCTGTCTTTGAAACTCTTGTTGCAACCACTACATCAATATATCTTTGTGAGTCTTCCTCTTTTTTGTTTTTTGCTGTCCTTCTATTTTACCAAGCATCATACAACTTTCCAGGAATTGGTCACTCCTAATAATATGTCCAAAGTGCATGAGTCAAAGTCTCATTATCTTTGCTTCTCAGGAGCATTCTGGCTATACTTCTTCCCAGACAGATTTCTTTGTTATTTTAGCAGCCCATACATAGTACTTTCCATGTTCTTCACCAGCACTCCTGAATTACGGTGATGCCACTAGGTAAGTTAATACCTAATTAATACCCACATTAAGTTACATCCTTAAGTTTTCAGTTATTTGGCCAGAAATTTTCCTATTCTTTTTTAATTCAATTTTAAATTAGCATGTCGCTTTCAAATAAAAGAGCCTTTCCAAGTAGAACATTAGAGAAAGGAAAACTTTCAAGGTCAAAAATTATTATTCCACCATTTATTATCATTCACAGTAGAGCAGGCAACTCCAGCTCCATCACCGTTCCCTGAATAGCCTGAGTAATAACTTAAAGTAGATTTTATCTTATCAAAGGAGCAACTTGCATTTTACCCTTGCTCCTTTATGACTTTGGGGATCTACATTCTTTTCCTTTAGAATCCATGAGAATCAGGGCAATGGTCTCTCCACTGCCTCCCTTTCTCAGATGAACTGTTCAGGGATGGTTTGGCTGTGTTTGGGCTGCCTGTAATCTTCAGTCATTGCTTTGTCCCATTGCTCATGTCCCACAAAGGGCACAGGGTCAGAGTCCTGAGATCTGGCCCTACTTGGGCATGATCTTGGGCAAGGCATTCTGCTCCTTGATGTCCCAGTTTTTTCACAGCAGGTTGCTGGGGTAGCTCCTGACTTTCCCTTCCAAAGGCAGTATGATCTTGGGGTCCTATGATGTATATTTAATATGTATATTTAAATGGATGTTTAATAATTGTGCTCACACTTTTATTTTCCTCAGTCTAGAAACTGGTTCAGAAGAAATAAGAGAGAGTTCCATACAAAATTTTTCCTGGATTGTATTGCTGATCCCTGCAGGGCTCTGTGAAGGGTCTGAGAGGGTTGGAACCATGGCGGTAGCCTGGAGTAGGCACATCACTCTAGAGTTGGGAAAGTGCACCAAGCTTTGTACCAGCTAATGCATACATTCATCAGACAACTGAAAAGTGAGCAAGAAAAACAAACACTCAGTGTGAACCTCAAAAAGGCAAAAGCCAAACTAAGATTGTGACAGGACCATCCTCTGGGCCAATGCAGCCTGGTCTTCATGAGTAGAGGGTTGAACTTCCAGACTTCACATATGTCCTTCAGGATTGCATTCCTGGGCATCAGTCAGTTTCACTCGGTATAGCAGTGGACCATCCCAGCCTCAGTGAAACTAGAGACCTATTCAGAATGCTAAGAGATTGATACACATTGAGAAGCCAGTTTTCCAAGAGTCACCTGTCATAGTAAATATTGTTGCTCAATAAGTATCAAGAGAGGTTGGCACACTCTCTTCCAAAAGGGACTCTTAGGCTACCACTTCCTCTCTTGACCCTTGCATGGGGATCATCACATGTCCTCTTCTGGCTTCAAAAAGAAAGAGAAAGAATGAATAGAGAGTGAATTTTAGACTGATTCATGTCCCACCCGGCAAAGCTGACTATATCTTACCTCCTGGAATTAGTACTCTGCTACCTTATCTACAAAAAGGGAATGTGTAGATGTGATTAAGGCAAGTAGCATGAGCTTATCCTAGGTTCTCTAGTGTGACTGTTGTCTAATGTAATTACAAAGGCCTGTATGAACTACTTGGGTGTGAGCAACTAGGTGCTGGCTGCTAACCACTAGCCAGCAGTTCAAAACCACCACAGTCTTGGAAATGTACAGGGACACTTGTACTGTGTCCTGCAGGGTCTCTATGAGTCAGAATCAACTCAGTGGCAGTGAGTTTTGTTTATTTGTTTATTTTTTTGATATTGACTGCTGACCTTAAGTTTCTATTCAAACCCAGCAGATACTCCTTAGGAGAAAGATGGAACTGCCCATTCACTCCTTGTCCTATAGGTTTGTTGTGAGTCAGAATTGACTCTCTGACAGTGTGTTTGGGTTTTTGTCCAGTTTATAAGAGAGAAGCAAAGGGATCAAAGTCATTTTGAAGAGAGGATGTGTTAGGCTGGGCTGTCTGGAGAAATAAAACCAGTGACACTCATGCTAGCCAGAGCCCTCTGCAGAGTCATATAGCTGCAGACCAGTGACACAGAAAGATGAAGTAGCCAGTGGATGCAGCGTTCCATGAATCTAAAGCTAGTAGAAGCAGAGCAGGGCACCGACAATCCTCAGGGTTGGATGGCTAAGATGGGATTGCCCCACTGGAAGCACACAGAGTCCATCTCCTAGGAGGCACCATCAGACTGTGATCTGGTTGACAGGTTGACTCTACTCCTACACAAATGCCAGTTGACATAAACTCTAACAACCTCAGGGGATATGACAATGAAAGCAGAAAGGAAAGGCAATATGGTATGAAACCATGAGCCAAGCATGTGGGCAACCTCTAGATTTTGGAAAAAACAGGAAATGAACTTTCCCCCTAGGTCATCCAGTGGAACACAACCTTGCTACACTGGATTATAGTCCAATGAAACCAGTGTGAGACATCTATGCAACCTACAGAATTGTAAGTCAACCCATTTTTGCCATTTAAAGTGTGTGACCATTTGTTATGGAAGCATTAAGATGCAGATTGCTTCTGAAAACAAAGGTCTTCCTTCCTGTAAAACTGTCCTGTATTACCTGGCTCCTAACCCTGTGGACCTGGTGGTCATTATCAATGCTGTTTGCCAATTATTGTTCTCTCCACTTTGTAAGATCAAATTTCCTGCTTCCCATGACTGCATGAAGCCAAAGAACTTGTTCTGACCAATGAGTTTTGAATAGAAATAGCCGTGTCATTTCTCACTGATGCATTTTACTAACATGAGACTCTCTTGAAATCTCTTTTCTCTCTAAATGATAACCCAGAGTATACAATATGGTGGTCCCTGGAGTGCTAAGTGAAAACAATAAGCAGAGTCCTTTTCCCATAAATGAACATATAGTATAAGCCAGAGATACACCTAGTTGTTCTAAGCTACTGATACCTGTCTTTAGGGCAGCACAACTCAATCTATTCTAATATTGTCATTATTGTTGTTATCTACTGTCAAGTCGGTCCCTAATTTATAGCAACCCCATGCAGAGTGGGGAAAAGATGCTGCCCAGTCCCGTGCTATCCCCATGACTGTTGCAAATGGACCACTATGACATGTCAGATCTCTATTAACTGACTTTTCACAATTCAATCATTAAGCCTTTTTTCCTTTCCATTTTCCTTTGGCAACTCCACTGAAACCAGTTCAGCACCACAGCAACCAACACACAAGCCTTCACAGACAATCTCCCCCGGGAATCCACCGAGAGGTAGATGATGCTGGTACATCGCATGGACTGGGAACTGACCCACGTCTCCTGAATGGAAGTGCGAATTCCACCCCTGGACCACCACTGACCCCATGCTGATGGCTGTTGTGGTGGTTAGGTGCCAACCAGTTTGTTCTAACTCATCATGAACACAACCCCTGAGTGCAGCACTTCCCGGTCCTGCATTTCCTCCAGAGTGGTCTCATACTGGAGCCCTTATGGCAGCAATCCTGTCAGTCCATCTTGATAAAGGTCATCCTTTTTCACTGCCCCTTTCCTTTACCAAGCATGGTGTTCTACTCCAAGGACTGGTCTCTCCTGACAATATATCCAGTGTACATGATACGCCTGATTGATTAAAAAGCTCCAAAATTTTTATATCCTCCCAAAGGAAATTACATCAACCCAACCTTTGTCCTCATTAACCCTAGACTCTAAAGCTTAATAAAATTTGTCATCCTTTAGTCCAAAGATGCTCAAAGGTATTTGCCTACCATCCCTTTTCTTCTCTACCTCCTTTATAGTTTCTTTACTTCCACTTACCCCTGATTTTTATTTAACCTCAGACTACTAATGTCTTTCTGGATCATTCCAGCACACACACTCCTCCTCTCCAGAACAGTGGATGGTATCATCCACTGTGAGAAGCACTGCCTTAGTCTAAGAGTGGCTACTTTTGCAGTGAAGCACAGACTTTTGGTTATGTCGCTAAGAGGTCATATGTCATCCTGCCCTGCAGAGAAAGGCTGAATCCTTTGAGGCCCAGTAAAGCAATCTTTACAAGCAGGAGGCTTCTGTTCTTGGAGTGGGGAGCAAAGCGGGAAATGCTACAGAGGAAGTTCTAAGTGTTGTGGAGGTGTGCTGCTGTTTCATTTGCTCACTCTGGGAACATGTCTGGAAGAGGTGCCAGGCTTGTGAAAGAGACATGTGGTGGGACTGAGCTGCAGCATTGGTTCAGAGAGTTTGAACGAGGACACAAGGTTGTTCTGTGCAAGGCTCTCAGGATCAGATTCTGAATGCTAAATCTACCCAAACTGAAAGAAGGCAGTGGGTGCTTGTGTCTGGGGATGTGGCAGGGACAGTGCAGATGCAAAGTAATCACCTATGTCTGGGTGATAAGCTGCCCAGGGTGTTGCTTCTAAGGCACAAGGGACCAGAAGCAGAGGCTGGGTCTGTTCTGCTTGCCCTGGCCTGAAACCTGGCACCTGACACTCACTTAGGTGCCTGGAAGGGCCAACCTAAAGCCCTCTCTCACTGGAGGAGAGGAGCATGACCGGTGTTTCTGGCTAAGGATGGATAATGGGAGTGAATCCTAGACACATACCTCCCTCCCCCACCCTGCACCACAGGATTTCCAAGTCAACCTCCAAAACCAAGTAGTATAGAACTCTGTATGTATAATATAGAACTACTATAGTCTAGAACTCTGTGTGTACAGTATAGAGCTGCTGTAGTATGGGACTTTGTGTGTATAGTGTATAGAACTGGGCTTCAAGGGTTTTTAATAAGTAAAAACTTTTCTTTCTTCTGAAGCAACTTGGAGCGGACTTGAACCCTCAACCTTTCCATTAGCAGCTGAGAGTGTTAATCATTGCATCCCAAAATACTCCAAGGGCTATCTACGGGGACAATTACATAAAGCTTGCTCTTAATCCTCACACCTCCCATTGACTGGCGCTCCATCAGCAGGTCATCATAAGCTGCCTCACCTGTCTGCTACTCCATCCTAGGGGGTTGCTGTGAATCACAGCAGATTCAATGACAGTGAGTTTGGAGAGTGGGTCCTAGTTTGGAGCCCTGATGATGCTGTTGGGTGAGCATCAGAAGTTCGCAGCAATTTAGGCAGTGCCTACCCACCAGCTGCTACTGTAAAAGAGGGGAGATGAGGCTGGGCACTACCGTAAAGACTGACAGCTGTGGATGTGCTTGGGAGCTTGGATTCTGAGCCCCATGGAACCCTGATCAGGTTCCACGGTGGGGGCTCTCACACTCCAGCAGCAGTGCTTTGCGTTCTTTTCCTGACAATCCCTTTCATTGGCAGCGTTCTTTATACTTTCACATCTATTATTGCTTTTGCTTCTCACAGACTGTGCCTCTAAATTGCAAAATACACTTCTTCAATGTACGTGGAGCATTCACAGTTCCCTTCCCACCGCCAGGAAAACGGAAACTGTTTGCACAAACACTCCACTAAGGACGTCGCAGCTTTTGGTAAACACAATAGAGTCACATTCTTCTTCTTCTGCATCTTGTCTTTCCCCTCTGCAGTCACATAATGAGTTCTATGCTTCTAGAATGTCTGATTACATTATGCACATTCTCGCTTCAGAGTTTCTCAGGTCATAGGAAGTGTTTAAGCAAAACTTCTTTCTTCTCTGTTTTTGTTTTATCCTGTTTTTTCAGCAAAGCATGAAGAATCACATTCAGGCTTTTTTGATGGTTTTTTTACTTTTTTGAAATGATCTTTCTCTCCCCTGTCTGCTTCTTTCCCCTAACTTTTGCTAAGCTTGCTCCAAAAGGCATGTCACATTTTCAAACAGCAGGTATGTTCCTGTGCAATCTCTCTTGAGTTCTGCTGGTGTTTTCTTCTGTGACCTTCTTAAAATAAGACAAAGCCCAAACCCACTGCCACTGAGTTGACTGCAATACACAGTGACCTTATATAGCATTTCTGAGGCTGTACATCTCTCCTGGAGCACACAGCTTCGCCATTCTCCCAGAGAGAGAATCGCCAGTTGCAATTAGCTGTCCAGTACCACCAAAATTCCCTATCCAAGCTCACAGCCATCCACTGACTCATATCTCCTAGTGACCCTGTGGGACAGGGCAGAATTGCTCCCAAGGGTTCCTGAGACTCTCACTCTTTATAGAAGTAGAGACCCACACCGTCCTCGCGCAGAGCGGCTGGTGGTGTCAAACAGCCAACCACATGGTTGGTAACCCAGCACATCACCACTGTATTCACCCATTCAGCAATTATTTTTCTATCACTTATTATGTGCTAGACACCATTCTAGGAACTGGTGATGCAGCCATGAGTGATGTAGGCAGAGATTCTGTCCTCGTGAACTTAAATTTTTATGGGGGAGAATAAAAAAGAAATAAATAGACCCTAAAGTCATAATTCATATGCAAAAGATTAAAAAACAGAATAAAGCAATGCAGCATAGTGATGAGCTATGTTTTGTTTCAATGGTTAGAAAGACTCTGAGGAAACAATAGCGACGTAAAGACGGGAACGAATTCAGGCAGACAGCCATCTGTTATAGAAGCAGGGAATGCATATGGCCAGAGTGTGCTTGTCATGTTCAAGAAATAGAAAGGAGCAAGTGCTTTTGAACTCAGTGGAAGGAGAAGGATAGGAGAGAAGATGGGATGAAGTGAGGGGATGCTGGATCACCATCTAGCTTTAGAGTCTATCTGAGAAGAATGAGACACTGTGGGCTGTGAAGAGCAGTGGCCTGAAAGAAGTTGGCTTGAGTTTTAGAACGCTCATTTGGGCAGAAGGTAGAGTGTACACAAGAATGGACACAGGCAATCTGCTTAGGCAGCCATTGTAGATCAAGAAAGATGGCGATCACTTGGCCTAGGGTGGCTGTGACGGAGAGCTGGAAACATGGTTGCACTAAAGATATGCCTGAAGGTAGAGCTGCTGGCACTTGCTCATAGCCTACACTTAGGGGTGTGGTACAGGGATCATGACCACTCACATATTTTTGGTGAATCAGGTGACCACCAGCTATGGTGGAACAATTGGAGCAACAATAAATGGGACAAACAAGACATCAAGGATTTAAGTGTAGGCTTGGCACACAAATGGAGATGTGCAAAGGCAATTAGGAAATTACACCTTGAGATTCAGAGAAATGTTGAAACTGAAGATATAGAGACCCATCGGGCTATAAATAAAAGACATGATTAATAAGGCCAACTATTTTGTAACTTATTTTTAAAAACCTATAAAACATAAAGAATGATATCCATACCATGGATCAGAAAGCTAGTGCTTAGTAGTGAGGCAGGCTCCCCAGAGCTATGCAACTTCCTGAAAACAGAATTAAGCTTCAAATCACCTGGTGATGCTTTTTCCCTCAACTCAAACCATAGTTCGCTTCCTTTGCATTGGTGTTTCCCAAAGTGGGCAATGCCACCTGGAGGGAGGCACTGGAATCACCCAGGGGAGCAGCTAAAGCAGATACCTACCCTTTATCATGGGCTGTGACTATTGTACACACGTTTTTTAAAAGGCATAGGGTTGCTGAGTAATTATTTTTCTGAATAGGCAGCAGTTGGCCAAATACGTTGGGAAAACAAGGTTGCATTTCCAAGAAAGAGCAGCAATAGAAACATCAGGGAACAGAAACAGTACAATGCTTTTCCTTCTCTTGAAATCGAGTGAGGACTTCAATTCACTGAAAAGAGACACAGAGAGGTGGGTCCTGGTGTCTCTTTCCCTGCTGGGTCCTCTCTCAGAAAGTAGGAGTACAATGATGAAATGAAGGGGTTGGAGGCACTCTCATGTATGCAATTATTGGTGTCTTTCCTGGAAGTGTGTTGAAGGCCTTCAAAATCATCCCTACCTATGGCTAATTTGTGATTGAGTAGAATTAAGATCTCTCTTTGATTAACTAGAAATTCAGTGTCTCTTTGGCAAGCAGAAAACATTCCCTTATCTTTAATTATTTGTAGGAGTAAGGAAATACAGTTCAGGGTCTATCTGTGAAATAAGATATATGGAGAAAGGGCAAAAAGGTGTCAGATGAATTTTATCTCTTGACTTGATTGCTGCTTGCCTATTTTTTAACCTCCCAGTGGAAACAGTATCACAGGAATGGGAATCATCTGGTATTAATGTGATGCCTACTTTGTCTATGTCTGCACAACTAAGCTAGCCAGAAGCCTATGAAATCTCATCCCCCTCATCCCTGCAGTGGTTCTATCACCAATCCTGCCAGTTCTGTCACTGTTAACTGCCATTGAGTTCACCAACTCGTGGAGATCCCTAGTACAACCGGGGAAAATGTTTCTCCATGTTGTGCCTTTTCATGAGCGTTGTTTTGCTTCAATCCACAATTGTGGCCATTGTTGTGGGCTTATCTTCCAGCACCATATCACTATGTCACAATATTCTGTTTGAACTTAGAGGGATTTCAGTGATGCCAGGCGCATAGTGTATGAAAAATAGATGTTCCCACCAATTCTCCTTGTTTCTCTCTCAGATGCAGCTATGGAAGGTGTTGGCTAAGAGAGCAGAAACCATGTAGCCAGTCTAATTGCCTGAGGGGCTTGTTCTACCAGCAAACTCAGTGCTTTTTGTTTCCTTCAGCACAAATTTCTATGGCCTAGTGACCATGGAAACAATGTCTATTTTTCCCTTTTCTATATCAGGGTAACTATTGTACCAATTATTAAAGGACTTGAATGAGCTTTAGCATTTCTGGCATGAGACTTGTTAGAACTTATGGGATTTTGGAGAGCCACATGTGTACTCAACTGAGAACAGTGCACACCTTTCAGAAGTCCCAGACTTACAGGTGAGTGCTAGAACTAGATGTGATGTCAAGTTGGTTGTCTTTAGGGGAAAGCATGTAGATGTGTATTTAAAATAAGGCATATCTTGAACTGTAGCATCAGGTTATGTGGAGACAGTCACAAAAGAAGAAAGGCCTTGAATGTAAGGTCTTAGGGTGTAATGGAGTACCACTTGGGAGCAAGATTTCCTGTCTTCTTTGCCCCTCAATCATGGGGAGAGTTTCTCTCTGATCCGGTGGAGTAATTGTGAAATTACCAGTTAGAGAACTTTTTCCTGCCTCCTTGGGGGTTCTTGTACATGAGAATGGGAAGTGACTTAATTTAAAAGGGGGATATGAAATATTGTGGACTCACACATGTCTCCCCATAAACTTTCTTGATTTATTTTTATATTCAACATTATATTGGATCATTTTGAAATTAAACTTTTGTACTAATCTGGAGGTAAGAAATCTGTTAAATATATCTGATTTATACCCCTAAGTTCAAGAAACATCAATATCTAAAAGGTTCATGGACCAAATATTCATTGAATCAGTTTGATCTGAAGATTTAGGTTTGCAGTTTAAGATTTTTCTTTAATACATGGTTGGTATTTATTTATTCTTTGCTTACATCCTTCCTCTTTAAATATATAGTCAATGTGTATTGTGGATTGCTCTCTTCTGTTACCTATTTGTAGACATCATCATTTTTTATTTTTATTTTGTTTATTCATTTCTTCTGAATTTAAGGTAAGTTCCTCAATAGCATCTTCCACACTGCATAGTTGTTATTTTTACAGTTATTTCTTGTCTTCACTCTCTTTATGCATTAAAACTCTTTTCAAATGTTTAATATAACACTCTGCTTACATCTAGTTTCCTTTTTATAATGCCCTCTTAGCAGCTGCCTTTTGATCTCACTGTGTTGTCTTTTATTTTAATACTGTTGACAATACAAAACAATGCCTAAAATTTATGTCTGTTTCTTGCAGTAAGTCATTTTTTTAAAAGAACACTTTTCTATTGGCTTGTAAATAATATACTCCTCATCTGTTTTAGAGTCTTTTCATAGACTCCATATGATTGTGTTGCTATTTTTTTCAGCTTCAAATAGGAAAGTTTCTGTCTGCCCCTGGAATTTGTTCCTCAATGGTGTGACTGGATGCTTCCGAGGTCTTCTTTCTGAGGTCTCGAGGCCTAGAGTAATCTGAAGACTGCAAAGAGATCGACAGCAGTCGACAATGGGTAAATCTTTTCTGTGGAAAAGTCATGGTCCTGACTCCCAAACAATCTTGCTCCCGGACTGTCACGTCTGCATGAACCACACTGTTCTATGGGATGATGGGTCATTTGTTACCATCTCGAACCTATTCAGTGTATCTATCCATAGTCTTTTTTACCTTAAGATTTGCACTTTCTGATACCACTGCTCCACAAAAAGAGGCAGTTCTTCAGGCCTAATGATTGTCACCACTAGGCTTACACATGACACCCAGAACTTACTAGTCCTCATAAAATTTTAATTTTTCATGTGTGAATGGAATGCTCGTCCTTATTCCTGGAATATATCGATACATCTTTCCTTATGTGAATTGTGCTTTAGGTGTTGCATCTTAGAACTCATTGTCCAAACCAATGTCACCTAGATTTTCTCCTGTGCTTTCTTCTACAAGTTATGTCTATAACTGTACCTTTAACTTTCAGGTGTGTGATATATGTTTTAACAGTCCATATATGCTTTATTTCATTGCTTTTTTCAAGAACTTTTTCAATAATTTTATTGGAGGCTCTTAAATCTCTTATAACATTCAATACATCATTTGTATCAAGCATATTAGTACCTATACTGCCATATTCATTTCCAAATATTTTCTACCTGAAGCCTTGGTATAAGCTCCTCTTTTCCCCTCCTTTTTTTTCATAAAACATTTTATTAGGGGTTCATACAACTCCCATCACAATCCATACATACATTAATTGTGTGTAGGTCACATTTGCATACTTGTTGCAATCATCACTCTCAGAACATCCTTGTCCACTTAGGCCCTCAGGACCAGTTCCCCATATTTCCCTTCCCTCCCCTCTCCCTTTTCCCCATGAACCCTTAATAATTTACAAACTGTTATTACTTTCATATCATAAACTGTCCAATGTGTCCCTTCACTCACTTCCCTGTTGTCTGTACCCCAGAGAGGAGGTTTTATGTAGATCCCTGAAATTGGTTCCCCCTTTCTACTCCACCATCCCTCCACCCTCCCGGAATCACCACTCCCATCCCTAGTCGTGAAGGGATCATCTATCCTAAATTCTCCATGTTTCCGACTCCAGTGTACATCCCCTGGTTTAGCTGAATTTGTTTGGTAGAATTGGGATCATGATAGTGGGTGGGAGGAAGCATTTGAGAACTAGAGGAAAGTTGCATATTTCTTTGTTACTACATTGTACCTTGACTGACTCATCTCCCTGCAACCCCTCTGTAAGAGGATGTCGCTTCACCTACTGATGGGCTTTGGATCTCCAATCTGTACTCCCCTTCATTTATAATGATATAATTTTAGTTCATGTATACTGTAAATATCATTAATATTTATAGAACTCTGTGCCTTTCACTCCAAAGTCACAGTAGTGCTGCCAGAGAAGCATTGAACCACTAACTACGAGGTGGTTCAAGCACTGACAACCAGCTACAAAGCAAGTAAAAGATGAGGCTGCATGCTCCCAGAAAAATGTACAGCCCAGGAGACCATCTGGTGGACATATGTGCAAAGTATCAAATCTGTATCAAGATTTTATTTTTGCATGTAAATCTCCATTTTGGCAATATGTCCCTTGAATTGACTACATTGGGTGGGATTGTTGGTCTGTTGTACTGATCTATGTGTCTGTGCTCTTGCCAACACAACTCTGTCTTGATCACTTGTTGCATTTTAAAGTTAGGTTCAATATATCTCCTTTTTTAAAAAAACATTTTATTGGCATATAATTCACAGATCATACAATTCATTAGCTTACTCATATCAAGAAGTTTTTTCCAATCATCACAACCATCAACTTTAGAACATTTTTTCTTTCTTATACTCATTGTTATTAGTTCCTTATTTCTCCCCCGTATTCCCTACCATATTCACAAGTAATGTTAATCCAGTTAATGTCTCTATAGATTTACCAATTATGGATCACATCTATAGAAACAAACACGCAACACAAAACAAAACAATTACAAAGTAAAATAAAGAAATATCTCGTTTAAAAAAAGCAGAAAATATTAAAGCAAAGTTATCAATGGGTCAAAAAGTGCTAAAATTTACCCTAACAGTATCTGCAATAATCCACTTTGTAATGCATTCTAGCTGCATGATAGCAAGACTATTTACACCCCAGTCTCTGGTCAGAGGGCATTTACCTGAGACTTTATCAAAGGGCATTTCTTCTTCACTTATGAAAAACATGTTTCTACCACTCAGGGACCTTATTTCACATTTACCAATTCAACATTTGATAAATTGTGATTTAATGGCTTATTTCTCTGCCACACCAGATAGCATATAAAGTCCAAGTTGCCAAATATGTGTTTTATTGATCTCTGAATTCTCCAATGTCTTTGTCATTTGACAGACATTTCTGTGAATTCATTATGAATCAAATTAATTGATTGATTGATTATGAAATGAATTAATTGAGTGAGAGAACAGTCAACCCTTGAAATCATTTTAAATCAGACTGCAATCTTGTTAGCTTCACCTTGAGACAGAGCCCAGTGCTCGACTTGAATGCTGTTTTAGCTGTATGCTGGAATTAGAAAGCACTGAATTCTCCTTTCTGAGCTGACTGCATAGATAAGGTCTGGAATGTTCCTCCAAGTTTTGAAACCATCGAGCCTCTGAACTCAACACTCTGTCTTCATCCTATCACAGGTACATCGTGTCTGCAACCTCCTTCCTCCCCATCCCCTACTCTATAAAAACAAGCCCTGTTCTCTGCTAATTGGAAGAGGCCCTCTACTTAAAAAAGACGTCAACACACTTTGTCATGTTTCTGGTGTTATAAATCACACTGCCTTTGTAGCAAAGTGCCTGTGTTTCCCTTCTGATAGAAATGCAGAAGTGAATATGCTTTCTGCTAGGCATACTTTATTCTCAACACTTCACCCAAATGTCAAACAGGCAAGAGGATTTCTTCTCCTTAAGACAATCTCGTCTAATGGTTTTGAAGGGGGAGGAGGGGTTGCGATGTGGCCAGGTTCAAATTATATTCTCTGGTTTTCTCTCAAATTGGGCAATCCACTAAAGAATAGGGCTCACATTTATACCTTCCAATGCAGCAAATACCTCTGATAAACAAATGATCATTTGTTTTTATTCAAGCTTTACATGCTTTTTCTCTCCCATTTTTGCAGCCCCATGAAGTTGTGATTATTAGAAATGCTACACATATTTAAAGGTCACAACCTGAGAAATGTTGACATACACCTGACAAATTACCACCATCAAAACAATGTATGCAAGCACATAGGAGCTATGTTTTCATATGCCATCAGCGTTCAGGGTTCTACAGACATAAGGGCTCCTACCTATTGCAAACATGGGTGGGCTTCCATTCTCCCCTTCTCATACTCACAAGTTGGGTTTTCTGTCACCAGAAGTGGCAGCCCACTCTTAGAAGGCTTTTTTGTTTTTCTTTGAAACTGACACTCATAAATCAGCAGTCACTGCCACATTACTTGTGAGTGTGCCACAAGTAACCACAGTTCTCTGAGCCACCAAGTCTTCTCACTCAACCCTTTCTCTCCCATCCTGACCAAAATGTCAATAATGCTGACAGAAGTAAGTATTCCTATCAATTCTGCCTACCCTCCAAGACCTACTGGATCATTCCAGCGGCTTCAATAACCTTAGAATTTGTTGACTACCCTCTGCCTGCCTCTTAATCATACTTTGTTCCAGCCCCACATCCTGTGCTAACTGTGGGGTCTTCAGGTTTCAACTAGAATGCTGCCAGTCTATTAAAATGATCCTGCTTCAAGCTCTGCTCTCTTCCCATCTGATAGTCATGAAGATTCTAACCTTCATACATCAGGAAAGAAAAGGGAGGGAAGATACTGTTTGAATGATATTAAATTCTAATCGTTTAGTTTGAGGTTTAATTTGAAAGTATAACTAAAAGTGGTTCCCTTACTCAGGTTCCCCTCTCACATAGGCTAATTCATTCCATTCTCTCATAAGGAATATTGGAAAGTATGCATGAGCCACTGTTTCTAAATTACCTGTGATCACTTGTTTGATAAACAGGACAAAGTCTTCTCTACACATATTGCTTGAAACAAAGAGATCATCCACTGATATTTTCAGTGTTTTTGTGCTGGGAAACCTCTTATAGGTGTGATAATTACAGTGTAATTTCATCTGTTTAGTTCCTGTGGCATAGGCAGTGCTCAGTCTGGCAAAGGCTGGAAGAGGAGATGGAACCTTATAAAGTTTGGAGAGAATTCTGTGCAATTAAAAAGGCAAGTGGTTGTCCACAGGGAGACATTCATTATAGGATACCAAAGTAGAAAATCATTCAAGGTAGGGATTTAAAAAGGATATGGTGAGACTGATTCTAGCTCAAAGGGATGAAAACCAATGGAGACAGACATAACTGTGTGTTCTGTATTGTTTTGCTGCTATTGCTGTTTCTACAGAAAACGACCCCAAAATTCAGAGATCTAAAAAACTATCCCTGTGAGTCTAGAATTTGGACAAGTGCCACCAGCAATAGCACATCTATGTTCTAAGATATCTGGAGACTCAGATAGGAATGGTTGAAGGATAGAGCCCTCTGGAACAGTCTTCATTTAGAAATCTGGTAGTTATCTTAGGCACCACCTCAACAGGAGTACTTATACAGCATTTTACATGTAGTCTGGATTTCTTCACCACATGACTACTCTCAGGCACAAGCTTCATAAGTGTAACTCAGTCATTCAGTTCAATGTTACATTGAACAAAATGGAAGTTGTTTTGACTTTTATTACTCATCTTTGGAAGATACATGAAAACATTTCCATGATAATCTCTTGGTCAAAGCTGTCACACGTCTGTCAAGACTAGAGAAAGGGGTAGTAAACCTGCTCCTCCTGATGGAAGGAGTGTCAAAGAATGTGGGGGTATGCTGTTAAACCATCACTATTTTGTAGCTCATCTCCCCTGTCAAATTCTAAGTTCTTGAAATATTTCTCCAAAGATATTAATATGTATTCTCATTTCACTCCTAAATGAATGTAAGTAAGTAGTTTTTGAAGAAATAAATTGGGGAGTTCACACAAAGGAGTCTGAATATTTTAGGTAAAATAATGCTAAGATCTTGGGAGGATTTGAATTTTTAAGATGGACAAGTGTATTTTAAAAATTGCTATGTGCTTATACAGAAAGAAAGGCATGAAGACATTATAAAACATATCTTGTTTTCCCCAGGAGAATCTGAATCACATGGAAGTTCATAGTTTTTCTCAGTTTTATTCAATTCTTACCCAGCTCTTGGCACATAGAAAGTGCCCTCCTAATAAAAGGATCGATGCAATAATTAGCCTTATTCTGGCTCTATATCCAAGTGACTGTGAATTGAAGAACAGGAGTGAACACCTAGCCAGGTATAATTAAACTAGAGAAGAAAGAACTTCATATTTCCTTAGGAGGATATCATAACTGTTTTTGGATATTGAAATAATTTGCAAGCAGCAGGGAGTTAGTGCTTGATTTGTGACATTCCATAGGGAGCTAAAACAAATGAATAGGTAGGTGTGGAATTCATTTTCTGAAAAATTATTTGCCATAGATGGATTATGAACTCTCCCTTGCTGAGAATGTTTAAGCATGGGAGTAATTACTTGATCTGAATCATTCTAGAAAGATTCATAAAGTAGAAAAGACAATGGTTCAATCCTAACTTAATCAAGCTCTTCAGAGAAGCTCAGTGCTTGAAACAGGAACCTTATCAATTTTATCTCAAGTTATTAGGAAACTTCAGGATCACAATGATCAGACACAAAGTTTCTTTGAGAAAGTTGTTTACTAAAAAAACTTTAAAAAAATTCCAATTCATTTCTTAAAAACATTTTGTGGTTTAGGGTTAGTTCAGAAAGTCATCAGTCTCAGCACTGAAACCTTCCCATTGCCCATGGCAGTGAGGCTTCAAGTCACGTTCCTGGAGCAGCGGCAACTGCATGCTCCAGGATCTTGTGAGAAATGCAGTTTCTGGAGGTCCCCTCCAGCTCTGCTGATGAGAAACTCAGGAACGGGATGGATCAGGATGTGCTTTGGCTAGACCAATAAATGATTCCGACATGGGTTAAAACTTGAGAACCTCTGGATTAGCCCATTTCTAAGATGACATCTAACTCTAAGATCTTGCTTCATCTGTATAAATGTTTTATAAAGTCAGACATTTTTTAGAGGTAGGCACCACATTTTATTTTCTCTTGGCTCTGGTACACACTAGATTCCTGAGAAAATCTCCCATACAAATCATCACAAACTCCATAGCTTTGTAGGACAGTTCTAGAGGCTAGAACTTCTGGCTGGGTCTTCACTTCCTTTGGGGACTCTCTGGGAGAATCCTGTTGTACTTCCTCCAGCTTCAGGAAGGTTGTCAGCATGTCTTGTGGCTGCTTTATTCCAGTCTCGCTCTGCGTCTTCACACTGCCTTCTCCTCTAAAAAGTCTGTGTCGCCTCCTACGGACACTTGCTGTCAGTGGATTTAGTGCTCATCTGACTATCTTAAACTTGATGATCTCTGACAAGTCTCCCTTGCCAAACACCATATTCACAGTTTCCAGGGCTTAAGAAATGGACGTATCTTTATGAGGTTTTTCCTTCAACCACTACTGCATAATTCTAGATCTTGGACAATCTCACATTACAGAGACAAGGCTTCTTCTTTTACTTCCTACATGTCCTGTCCTTTCTGGGCCTTCTTTAAGGTTCAAGAGTTAATCAGATGGGATGTTGTTCAGTTTGCAGAGGGGGAGTTCTCCAACACTGGTTAGGAAGGGGCCCTCCAAAGTTCAGATCCTTGTGAAGAGTTCATGTTCTTACTAGTTTGGGTTAGGATTTGGATATGACTAGCGTTGTTTCATTTCATTTTCTCGCATTATTGGTAGACAAGATGTTGGGAAACTCTTTGCTCAAGTTTTATTTTATGGCAAATGCCAATGAGCATCCTAGCTGGAAGATGTTATGAAGAATCAGAAAGGCTTGTAGAGCTTAATACACACATTGGTTCTTTTATAAATATGGAAATGGAGTCCCAGAGAAGTGCTGTGTCCTGGTTTGCACAACTATTAATAGTACATCCAAGATTAGATCCTAGATAACCGACTTCTAGATCAGCATATCTACCTTGACATTAGAAATTCTCAAAGCAGGATAAGTGAGATATCTCTTTGTTTAAAAAAAAAACCTTAAATAAAAGTAAATGCCATGTTGTTTTTTAGAGTTTAGCAACATTGCTGTATGAAAATTGCATGCCTCAATTCAGATACTGCTTGTCTAGATTAATCTTCCCTATTGTTATCTTAAGTGGAAATGACTAGTCATGTATTTCACTAACTGAAGCACATTGAACAGAAAATAAAATCACTGCCCTAGAGCCCTTTCTGACACTAATGTATGCATGTTTATCTTTGCCTTCACATTCCACTAGACAGTTGTGTCTGTGAAGATGCATCTTAAAGAATTTTCAAAGGAGGAGAAAGCTCTGTTTATACCTCTGGTTAGATTTGACTGGTGGCTGTTTAGTCATAAATGGGACCGATAGTGTTTGTGCCAAAAGTTCACAAACTGGATTCCAGAATGGCTGGTGTACCAAAGCAAGAGTCAGCTTCTCTAGACCCCAGGTAGGTATTCCTGGTGCAGAACTGGATTCCTGACTTTGCAGAATCTACCATTTCAGATTATATGTATGTTTATTTGAACTCACTCATTTGATAGACTTTTTATTAGAGAAGCTGTATAACTTTTTTCTTCTTTTTTATTATTTAATCATTTTATTGGGAGCTCATACATCGCTTTTCATTATACATAGTTCAATACACAGTTACATATACTGTGCCAAGCACCCCCACTTGCCTGCCCTCATCAACATTCTCCCAACATCTGCTTTTTCACTTGGGCCCTTGATATGAGCCTCTCTTCCTTCCCCTTCCATCCTTTTCCCCCCTCCCCCCAGTCCTCATTACTCTGCAGTCAATATTGTTTTGTCATATCTTATGCTGCCCGACATCTCCCCCTGTCCACTCCTCCCTACGTCCATCCTCCTGATAGGAGACAGTCTGCAGATCCCCACAGCTGGCTTCCTCTCTTTACCCCACCCTCCCTTCACCCATCCAGCAACTCCATCCCATCACTGACCCCGAGGGGTTCATCCGCCCCGAGTTCCCTGTGTTTCCAGTTCCAATCTCTGCCAGTGCACCTCTTCCTGTCCAGCTGGAATTGCAGGCCAGCGCTGGGACTGTGGTGTTTGGGGGGAGGAAACCTTCAGGAAATGGAGGAAAGTTTTATGCTTCATTGCTACCTCACTGCCCCTTGACTGACCCATCTTCTGCCCATGACTCCCCTGTAAGGGGGTGTCCAATTGCCCCCGAGTGGGCCTTGGGTCCCCACCCTGCTCTCCCCCTCATTCTTATTGATTTAATAGAAGCTGTATAATTTAAGGAGCTAAAGCATAAAGGCTCAAGGCAGACTGAGTTCTATGACTGGCTATAAACTTTCATTTGCTTTGAGATATCAGACAAGTGATGTATCCTCCCTGAACATCGCATTTTTCATCTGTAAATTAGAGTTTACCTGTAAGGTTCAGTCAAAGTCACTAAGAACTAGGATGAATCTGTCTGCCTATCTCCCCATTTATCTTAGGGCTTTATCTCAGGGATTTATCCTAACACAAATATTGGCAGCTAATAGTGTCTTGAGACTGATTCTGTGGCTAGAAGTCGATTGCATAGACAGTTGGTAAGAAAAGATGGATGCACCTTGAGTAAGATTAAACCATGGGCATGACTGGGAGTCTACGAAGACAGACAGAAGCCTGTGTTTGTTCTCGCTTCTCTAACTTTCATTCAGTAGCTTTCCTGAAGAAGAAACCAACATCCTTCATCACAGGCCTAACAAGAGAGGCCAACACTCAAGGAAGATCCAGATGGAGGTGAACAGCTGCAGGCCTTCTCATTAACCTCAGTCAAGAGAAGACATCAGTCAACCAGGAGCAACAAGTAGGCAATCAAACAACAAAAACAAACAAGACAAGTTCTTCTCCTGCTTTCTCCAGATATGGTAGCAAGACATGTGAGGGAGGGAATTCTGGGAAAAATAGTTCTTTCTCCTCATCAAGTTGACAGATTTCAAAATCAGCATGTGGAGATCACACCAGGGCCACTCTGTAGGCTCGTAGGAGCATCTGCTAGGTGATGAAGCTGAGAACCAGACAGTGATTATGATGACCTCGACATGCAGTTCCTACAATGAGGAATAATATTCTATTTTAGGTGTCTCAGAGGCCAGAACTGTTCTCCAGTTCCTTCTATTCAAACATGAGGGAACATATGCAGATGAAGCATTATAATTTTAACAATTCTCCACAATTTGAATGTCTCAGGAACTGGGCTGTTCCCAACAGGCTAATTTGGATGGCTTACCCTTTAAGCATCAAAATCCTTCCATAGTTTAACCATTTTAAATGAACATCTTTCAAAACTGCATTTCATATTTTCTGACATTTTATATAGCATGAATGGAACCATTTGTGTGCTCTTTTGTGACTCAGAGTCATCACTGGCACGTCAGTGAATGTATTGTTCCATAATGGGACCAGTTGTGTAGTGGGACTCTTTGGTCTGACACTAAATGGCGACATGATTGATATTGTTCTCTCTGGTTCTCAGCTGGTACTTCTCACTATTCTCACTCTTCTTGCTTGCGGGTGTGTCTCTCTCCCTTCTTTGAATTTTCTGCTTCCAATCTGCTACAGATTGGGAAACCAGACAAGTAAGCTTATTAAAGCTGTGAGTCAAGCAAAATTAAATAAACTCTGATGAGAACCAGAGCAAAACTAATTTTCCTACACTTGCTTTTCCTTCCACAGAAGCAGTGCAATCTCAATGACCCCATAAGTAGTATTGCTCTCACAGTGCAGTTGCTAAGTAAAGGCCCATGTACTTCATTTACTAAATGGAACCAATCACTGCAAGCAAGGCCACATAGTACCCTGGCTTTGTGTCCATGAAGGTTTCATAGTAGCTCTTGGTTGACAGAACCAGAAGAAGGGTGAAGTCATACATGAAACACCATGGTCTACCATGTGTGGGCTTAAAGGGGCTTTCCTGTGCTGGTTGGAACTGTTATCACAGCAGAGTTAGCCACCTAGTTTCATTGAAGTATCATCTAACTTGTGGTATTCATATCAGTAGTATGCATTTAATAATTTTGTATTCCTTTGGCATTTGATTTATACAGCTTATCATTTTAAGAGATCCACGGACACATAGGCTTACACATATATAAAATTGCAGTAAGCCCATGTGTACATGGGCAAACATTTTCATTTGGCAAATAATGTCCTCAAAAGTGTCAATCTATCAAATTTTTCTAATTTTAGTACCTGGCTCAGGTTAAGGAGAAATCTTTCAATTTTGCCTGTCTTAGGGACTACTTCATTCTTCAATCTTTCCATTGGCAGACTTTAGTTCAACTTCCTGAGACAATAGAGAATAATAGTCTAGAAATGGGCTCTAGGACCAGGCAGGTTGGGTTTTGGTCACAGCACTGTCAAGCAATAGTTGTGTGGCTTCAAGAAAGTTAATCATTTTGTGCCTTGGTTTTCCCATCCCTAAACAGATCCAATCCAATATATAACCACTAGTGGGTTATCAAGGGGTCATCGTGGCTGAGTAGCTTCTGCCTAGGGCTGCTAATTCCAAGGGAAGTAGTTCAAAACTGCCAGCTACTCCTTGGGAGAAAGATGAACGTTTCTACTCCTGTAAAGAGTTACCGTCTCAACAATCCAAAGAATAATTCTCCTCTGTTCTATAGAGAGAAAGAATTAACTTGAGAACAGCGAGTTAGTTACTCAGTCAGTGGGCTGTGAGTTGGGCTACTAAACATTGCTCATCCATTTGATCCATCAGAACTTGACCGGAGAAAGATGCGACTTTCTGCGGTAGTAAGGATTCACTGCCTCAAATGTGCAGTTCTATTGTGTCCAGCAAGAGAGTTGCCATCAGAATCCAAGAAGCAGTAAAGTTTTGCTGAAGATGAGAGAATGGATGCAGTAGAGCATCTACAGGGAAGGCCAGAAATTCAAATCAGACTCTGAAGAGGACTATTCCCCCTGATGTCAGATAGTTCTTGGCCCAAAGTGGGAAAATACCACTAAGATGTTTACAGGTGTTTTGTGGACTATGTAAAGTCATCATGCTGTGCAGATCATAACACATTATTAATAACATTACAGAAACTGGAATTCCTGAACACTGAATTGTGTGCATGCAGAATTTGTACAACTGCAAAGGGGAGTGCTGCATGACTGAGGGAACCCTTGTGGGGCAGTGGTCATGAACTGAGCTGTTGACCTCAAGGTCAGCAGTTGGAACAACCAATTTCTTTGAGTTTGACTGCTTAAAGAAGAATGCAGCTCCCTGCTCCTGCAGAGGGACCATCTTGAAAACCCACAGACCCCAGATGGTAGAGGTGAGTTAGAATGGGCCCGATGGCAGTGAGCCTTGTTTTCTGCTTTGTTTGCATGGTTTGAAGTGAGGTAAGGTATGTTTCAGGGTTATAGCCTTTCATCATACTTGAGCGCTATGCAGCACAAATAGTTGAGAGGCTAGATTATATGAAGAAGAAAATAGCATCAAGATTGGACTTATTAACAACCTGCTATATAACCTTGCTTGCTGAAAGTCAATAGAAATTGAATCACAGACTGACAAAAAGAACCGGTAACAATCCAACGTAGCAAAAACAAAAATCCTCAGAATCAAACCACTATATTAAACAACAAGATATATATAAAAAAGATTCAAGTCAAAGATTTCATATTACTTGGATCCACAAATCAACAGTCATGGATGCAGCCATCAAGAAATCAAAGGACAAACTTGTTACAAAAGACCTCTATAAAATATTAAAAATCAAAGAGCTAAGGTATCCCCAACCTAAGTTATGGCATTTTCAAATGCCTCTAGTGAATATAAAAGTTCAGCAATGAAGAATGGATAATGGAAGTGTGGTGTTAGGAGAAAAATATTAAATGTCCTATGGACTGCTACAAAAATGAGCAAATCTTTTTGAAATAAGTACAGCTGTAATGTTCCTTAGTAGGAACGGGAGAGTTTATCTTAAATACTTTGGGCCTGGGTCAATCCTTGAGAAGAACATCACTGTTGATACAGTGGAGAGCCAGTGAAAAAGAGGACAAGCCCATAATGAGATGGGTTGACACAGCGGTGGCAACAATGGGCTCAAAAATGGTAATAATTGTGAGGATGGCACAGAACTGAACAGTGTTTTTTCTATCGTATCTGGCAATGATTTGGAGCTGACCCAATGGTACTGAACAATAACAACATGAATGTTGGAGGGAAGGGGGTTATGGTAGAGTTATGGAAAGAGGTTATGGAAAGTTATGGAAAGGGGTTATGGAAAGAGTTAAAACAGTGCCTAGTGAAGAATGAGGGAGTCCACTTTAAATGTTGACTGTAGATAGACAGAAAAGTGACTTTTCTGTGACTTCAAAACATCAAAACCTAAAATGATGCTGAAATGAGTGAAGCAAAAAGTATAAGAGTCAAACCATAGAAGTTAGTACTCAAATTATGAAAAATTATTGCTCAAAATCTAACTTATTTAATTAGAAGTGTTTTCAGTTAAGTTTAAAAGAGGATGTTCGTTCCCATCAATGTTTGGCAGAATTCCTGCACTGAGGAATGAAGAAAATGCATCACATGTATAAGTGTGTGGTGCTTTTATGACTTTAAGAAAAAAATCAAAATTCTACTCAGGAAAAAAGCACATTTGCCTAGCAAGCAACTTAGCGACTCCTAAATAAATACATGTTTATGTCACAGAAAGCAGAGCTTTCCTGGAGCCACATCCTGGGGTCAAGACCATGGAAGAGAAGTATATCTCATTGGTCTCTTTAGTTCCAGCCTGACTATCACAGTAGATACTGAATTAAATCAGTGTCTAAGACTGGAAGGAAGGAAAGAAATCTGGGAGAATTGGAGAAAGGAGAGGAGTGAGGAAGACAAGGAGGAAAACAGAAAGAGAAGGAGGGAGGGAGAAAAACAGATAGTAGTTTTCCGTAGAAGGTAAGAATAAGGACTATATAAAAGAGAGAGAGAGGGATATTTAAAAGAAGAAAACATAAAGAAAGGATTGGTGAAATACATATCCCTCTCAATTTGCAGGTGTAAATTGGCCCAACAATGTGATTTGACCCTTCATGCTAACTAGAAAAGCCGGAGTGGGAAGAATGCTGATGTTTCTGTGTGTGTGTGTGTGTGTGTGTGTGCGCGTGTGTGTGTTTAAATGTGTGTATGCCAATGTGCCTATGGTATCTGTAAGCATATGTGTATGTATGCATGTGGGTGTGGTATGTAAATGTGTGCATGTGGTGGGTAGGTGTGAATGTGTGTGCACATTGTATGTGAATGTGTAGTGTAGTCTGTGAGGATGTATGTGTCCTTAAACTAATGTAGTCTGACTGTCCCAACTTTATCCACTTTAGTTCACAATAACAAATGCAAGCTAGAGGCCCTTCATTATCTGTCACTCTTATCAGACAGCATCTGCTAATTGCCCCCTTTGAAATTCAGTTTAATCTTTCTCTGACTAGGACTATTCTCTGGTTCTTTAATCTCTAATTGTGAAGGGGGTGTGGCAGATCCTGAATTTCCTGCTCATTAGAGTGGGAATATAAAAGAAGGGGAAGATTCTACACACCTCACTTCCAGGGGGCTTCATGAGCTAGCTTAATTTGCTTACCTTTCTCTCCTTCATCTAGAATGTCAGGCCTTGCTCAGCAGAATCTGCTGCAGATTTCTTGTACATCCTACTTGTTTCCTTCTTCAGAGATTTTCTTTAACCCATATAAGCCTGGTCTCTGGAAATATGAACCATGAAAATGTCCTAGACTTAAGGGAAGATAGTTTCCCAATGGCATGAGTCCTGGATATTTCTTACCTCCAAGTCCTTTCACCTCTTACTTTCAAACTCTTTTACTGCTGGCCCCTTTGGTGATTTGCTTGAATGTAGGGAGATCGACATAACTTCTTGGTGGTGTGCCTGCAATGATGCTGACTCTTGGTTACACTGGCCTTCTGCTCGTCAGGCCTCTCTGAGATATTGCACACTTCACCACAAATCAGCTCCAATCCTGAAAGGCAGGCCATGGTAGAAAGGGGTGAGGACAAGAAGACATGGTTTTGAATCCCAACTCTTAACTATGGCAGCTATATCAGTTTGGTCAAGTGATTTAGTCCTTCCTAGCCTGATGTATCATTGCAGAAAGGATACTTTAATGTCTATTCCCAGTATAAGCAGGAAGATAAGAAGAGACAAGATAATGCACGAGAGTCTCCCAGCACACTGTGTGGCACACAGAAAATGAGATCCTGTGTAGATGCTTAATAATTGTAGTTCATTGTCCTGTTTGGTCCCTTTGACAATGCTTACCATGCTTTTGCCACATTCTGGCTCTCTGTGGGGAAATGTGTGTTTCCTAATTTCAGTTTAGAAGATGTGGTAGGCATGTCTGAAGATGGAGGTGGATGTGGAGATGGGGTTCTTGTGGTGTAGAAACTTCATATATCTCATTGACTCAATTACTCAGGAGTCTTTGAGTTGAAAATATCAGAATCCAGCTTAAGCAATAAGAGGAAAGCAATTGACTCATCTACCTGGGGAAAGTCTTGGGGGATGAATCTAGTTTCTGGCTGGAACGGTTCTAGAAATTTAAATAACCACTTAGGAATTCTCTCTTCATTTCTGACTGCTTGGTATCATTTCTCTCACTCAGAAGATTGCTTTTGTTTGGCTCTGTTCTAAGTGAGCCATTGATGACACAGTGGTTACACATTAGACCTCTGACTGCAAGGTCAACTGTTTAGGCCCACCAGCTGCTCCTTGGGAGAAAGGTGAGCATTTCTGTTCTTGTAAAGCAGGGGTCCTCAAACTATGGCCTGTGGGCCACATTCCGCCCACCTAGGATGTTTACCCAGTCAGCCAGGTGTTTTTGTTATCCCGGGCCTGTAGTGTGCACGTGTGGAATGTGCACCTGCACTCTCCAAATCCCCTCCTTCTCTCTCTCTGTCTCTCGACTCTTCCTCTCAGTCGCAGATGTGATCAGACAAGTCACAAGTTTGGCTGTGCAGTGCTTACTGCTGCCTGAAGATTGAAGTAAGGACAAGTTAAGATTTTTTTTTTTGGAAGTTAGGAGGTCTATTTATTTTCTTATTTTGCAATTAATAGGGCCCTTTTTTCATATAAGGAGGGGAGATTCTTTACTGACATTTGGAGATCCTTTTTTAAAGTTAGAAAAGCCTTTTTTAAAATTGGTTAGTTGGTTGGGAGTGGTTACTAGGGGGGTTACATCACAGTGATAATGCAAATAGTCAGTGCTTAGTGGTAATGATCATTGTAAGTGCTTAGTGTTAATGCAAATGGTCAGCGGTCAGTGTTAATGCACATGGTCAGTGCTCCGTGTAATCTTATGGAGCCCCAAACTGGTCATCTGCCTAGAGCCCTACTGAATCTAAATCTGACTCTCCAGACAGCCGAGGAGTAGGAAACTCAATTTAACTGACAGTAAGTGCATTTGTATTCTGACTGCTGTTCAGTTGTGTATGATGTTCTATGTTGTGTCCTGTGTGAGCCCCGGTTCACACTGTTGCAATCTCTGAGCAGTGTGAGTTCAATCAAATGCTTGTATGGCTGAGCTCGCATTAGATTCAGAAGGCATACATGCCTTCCTTTTCCTGCAGTGGAATCTGATTGCACGGGTCTTCTCACCCATACAATCAGATTACTGTGTGAATTCACAGATCATAGCAAGGTTCCCAGAGGGTAGTGTGAACTGGAAAGGTGGTGGAGAAACCAGTTCTGCTGGTTCCTGCAGCGCACCAGTGTGAACCTGAGGTAAAAGTGGAGCTATATCAATATGGGCACTGGTGAGGCTGAAATGATATGGACTGGCAAGACTGCATTTATGGACACTGATCAGATTGTATTGATGGGCAGTGCAATCTATATGTCTCTGTGTGGACAAAGTTATTGCTGGTATATTGTTTTGTGGTAATATATATACATATATATTCCTAATTGGTATTAGTAAAATACCTATATATTTATATGTGTATATATATTCCAAATTGGTACTAGTAAAATACATACATACATATAGCAATTTTGAATCCCTAGGAAACAATGATATTAAAAAAGAGAAAAATTGACTCAGAGTGTAGAATATTTAAAGAACAATAGACTTATGATTACTTTTTAATGCTGTACAAGGAATTGTGTGTTTGATATGTCAGAATAAAGTGCCTGTGTTCAAAGAATACAATTTGTGTCAATACATCAAACTCATCATAAAGATAAGTATGATTGGTCGATCAAGTGAGAAAAGATAGAATATTAAAACTGAAAAATAAATTGACATCTCAGCAAAATACTTTTGTGAAGCAAAGCAGCTAAATATTTCATCACTGCGGGCAAGTTTTCAAATTGCCAAGCTAATAGCATGCACTGGGAGACTATTCGTGGAGGGAGTATTTGTTAAATAATGCCTTTTTTCTGTTTCCAAAGAGATGTGTCCAGAGAAGGCCAATTTATTTAGTACAGTGAGTTTTTCAGGACTTATAATTACATGAAGGATTGAAGAAATGGGAGACAATTTGCATCAGCATTTGCAAAACCTCGCCAAAAATCTTTCCTATTTTTTCTTGGCACTTGACAAAAGTAATGATCTTCATGATTCTGCACAGTTCCTAATTTTTATTCGTGGGATGAATGACTATTTTGAAGTCATAGAAGAGCTTGTTGCACTGCAAAGCATGAAAGGAACAAATACAGGGGAGGATATCTATAAAAAGTTTTGCCATACTGAGAATGGTTTGGAGCTGGCCTGGGCTAAACTAGCCAGTGTGACAATTAATGGTTCTCCTAGCATGGTGGGGTCTAAGAAAGGAGTAATTGCTTGCATTAGCCAAGATATGGACAAAAATATCCATTCTCATCCAGTAACCATACACTGCCTCATCCACCAACAAGCGCTGTGCAGTAAATCACTGAAGTGGGACTATCTTATGAAAAGTGTTGTATCTTGTGTTAGCTTCATTCGAGCTAATCCACTAAACCACAGACAATTTCAGGAATTTCTGTCTGAGCTAAATGTTGCATGTGAAGATGTTCTGTACCACACAGAAGTCCGTTGCTGAGTTGAGGGAGAGTTTTGAAACATTTCTATGACTTACTTCCATAGATTATAACTTTTCTGCTTTCAAAAAACAAAGAAGTACCAGAGCTCAATGATGCAGAATGGAAATGGCACCTTGCCTTTCTGACAGATATAACAGTTACTCAACAGTTTTAATGTGCTACTTCAATCACATGTGAAAGCATTTCAAGTAAAGTTAGGCCTCCCCATCAAACAAGTGAAAGAGGAAAATTTCTGCCACCTCCCCACAACTCAAAATCTATGAGCGGAAAAACCATTAGTTGCATTCGCAAGCAAAATATGTATGGATTCACTGGAAAAGTTGCAAAAAGAGTTCCAGTTTAGATTTAAAGAGTTTCGTCTCCACAAACAGAACATACATACAGCCTTTCCGTAACCCATTTTCTATTGACATTGAAAATGTGGATACAATTTACCAAGTGGAATGGACTAAACTGCAGAATTATGGCTTTCTGAAAGACGTTTTCAAGTCAAACAGCCTTCTGAATTTCTATGCATCTCTCTCCTCTCTGAGGCATATCCTAATCTCAGGAACCATGCACTCAAAATGGCAACCATCTCTGGCAGCACTTATGTCTGTGAACGGACTTTTTCCAGAATAAAACATCTGAAATCTCCAATCAGATCTAGACTAACATGCACACTTGCATCACTTGTTACGACGAGCAGTGACAAATATGGAACTGGACATTGACCATATCATTAGCCAAAAGCAGGCCCATAGTTCCCATTGAAATATTGGTAAGTTTGTTGATTTAACTTTACTTGTTCTTCATTTTAAATATTGTATTTGCTCCCGTTTTGTTCTTTTACTGCAAAGTAAGATATGTGCAGTGAACATAGGAATTTGTTCATAGCTTTTTTAAAAAACTATAGTCCGGCCTTCCAATGGTCTGAGCAACACTGAACTGGGCCTCTGTTTAAAAAGTCTGAGGATCCCTGTTGTAAAGCGTTGGAGTCTCAGAACTCACAGGAACAGTTTTCCACTGTCCTTCAGAGTTGTGATGAGTTGGAATCTACTCAATGTCAGTGGGTTTTCTTTCCTCTTTAGTTTCCCAGAGGTAACAGAATATTGGCCTCATCTTTTGTTCTGCAGCTCCAATCACTGCAGTCCCAACCAAACATCATCATTAGAACCCTTTCTGTCTGAGAGTAGAGTAGAGGGAATAACACTTTTTAAACCTTGTCACCCATGTTAATTTTTAATACTGCTGTCAATACTGCTGTCTTAGAAATTATGTTCAAATGTAAGACAGGTTGTGAGAATGAGGGCATTATAACCCATCCTGTTTCATCTAATCCTGTGATAATGAGTAAACCTATTGCTATCACATCCATTCCAACCCATAGTATTCCGGTTGATATTATGTCAGAGAGAATTATGCTCCACAGGGTTTTCAATGATGGATTTTCAAAAGTAGACCTCTATATTTTTCCCCATGGTTTCTCTAGGGACACTCAAACTTCCATACTTTCATCAGTCACTAACATGAACTGTCTGCATCATCAAGGGTTTTTCATCAGTAAGATAGGGGAGGTAAAGTGGCTTGACTGACACCCAGACTCACCAGCATCTCACGAAGAGGGGAGAGATACAGGGGGCACAATAATGAATATGTGTCTTGTATGCTAACCTTCACGATATACAGGAGAAATTGGAGGTTATATTATTTGAACTTTAGAACTTCCAAGAAAAATAAGAAAGAAACATGGTAGCCAACCAAGAATTTGGAATAAAATCATTTTGCCTGAAACTCAGCACAATGGAAAAGTTAAGGAGGGGAGACTTTTCCATCATTATTTAGGGGGTATTTTCTCTTCTAGCCAAATAAAAAGGGTTGGTTGTTGTTGTTGTTGTTGTTAAAATATAGGCATCCTTATTTTGTAACTTAGGCTAGCTATGTCAATTCTCACAAACCATATTGGGCAAGGAGATTGCATATCACCTGAGATGGAAAGCAGCAGAAAATGTGCACATTTGGCATAGAGCCCTGGTGGGGCAGAACACTGAGCACTGGGCTTATTACCATAAGCTTGGCCATTAAAAACCACAAGTGACCCCAAGGAAGAAAGGTGAAACTGTCTGCTGCTATAAAGATTTACAGTTTGGGAAACCACTCAGGAAAAGTTCTAGTCTGAGGCAGTCACCAATCCATATCAATTTCAGCACTGGGAGTGCAGGGGTGGATTCTAGCCCATCAATCTGGAGATTGCCAATGAGGCCTCTGTGTGGGCATGGCTTTCTTCTGAGAATTCTGGAGAGTCTTGTGGTATTTCGAAAATGGAGGAGAAAGACTTGATTCAGTTTCTTGGAGACAGACTACTGACAAGACAACACAGCAGCAATGATATAGACCCTGAGTCCTGGAGACTGGAGGAGTTGGAGGAGAAGTCACGTGGGCTTACCTTGATGGGTCCAAACCTCTGGGGCCAGAGAAGCCACCTGGAAACCCCAACCAATACTGAGATGCTTCTACCGCCACTGGACCCTGAACCCTAGAAACAAGGAGCCATGGGAAGGATCCTGCCAGCACCGGGATACTTCTACTGTCACTGGACACACAAGACTCTGCACCCACTGGCCTGTGATTGTCCTGGTGTCATTGCATGTATTTTATGAGTCAGAAGGAGATTTTATAGACTGATATCAGACCTAAGGGCTCAATTGGACTTATGACCTTGGACTGGACTGTGTTGGGATGCTTTCTCAATGTTCCATTCCTCTTATATATAAACATTTCCCTTACATCTATATGCGTGCTTATGAATTTGTCTAGTCTACCCAGATTAACACATAGTCTAACCTATAGCAGTGGTTCTCAGTCTTCCTCATGCTACAACTCTTTAATACAGGTCCTCATGTTGTGGTGACCCGCCCAACCATAAAATTACTTTTGTTGCTACTTCATAACTCTAATTTTGCTAACTATGTGAAAAGGTTATTCAGCCCTTAAAGGGACACACAAGTTGTGAACTGCTGTCCTATGGGTTGCACTGCATTACAGTCATCTCAATGTTAGTGGAGTTTATTTTGGTTCTTTGGGGGGTGGGGCACCTATGATCTTGGAATGAATTTGAGTAAAGGAATCCCTAAGTGGTACACATAGTTAATGCACTCAACTGCAAACTAGTCCTCTCAGAAGCACCTTGGAATATAGACATGACAATTATTTTTTAATCAGCCATTGAAAACTCTGTACAATTTAGCTATACTCTTATACACATAGGTCAGGCTTGACAGCTGCAGTTTTTGTCCATTGGATCTTTTTCTAAAAACTTCCACAGGTCATAGCTCTGTCATCCTTCTCCTAGTTCCAAAGATGATGCAAAGAAGGAGTGGTAGTTTCATGTAAGAGGCTCATGCTCGGACGGGCTTTGGTCTCCTCTCTGGCAAAAGCCCTGGTCCTGCTAACTGTGGGCTTGTCTGGTGAGACACTGGGTTAGAAGAAGAAAATTAATTCAGGATGTTGTTAAGGTGATGATTCTTCTCTCTCTCTCTCTCCATCCTTCTTCCTGTTGTTCTTGCAGAGCAGCCATTCTCTGTGAGTTGTGGCCCATTTGGGGGTTCAACGACCCTTTCACAGGGGTTACCAGATTCACAGCAGAAGTAAAATTACAGTTATGAAGTAACAATGAACACAATTTTATGGAACTGTATTAAGGGTTATAGCATTAGGAAGCTTGAGAGTCACTGTTGTGGAGTCACACTTTATACTCCCATTTGATCCTCTTGGCTTTCATTCATTGGATAATGGCTTTATTTGATAATCCATTTGTGATTTTCTCTCCTTACTACCCATGAACCAACACTCACACCCCACCCCACACAAATAGGAAAGAGTCACTAATCTGTTATGTCAGAACACGGAAGTTTTGTGGTCCCATTCATATTAGTGGGGAGTAGTCTTTATGTTAAATCCTTAATTCACATGTCCTTATGTCCTTATGTCATTATGTCCTTTGACGCTGCACGACCACAAGAGGAGCTGGCTTCTTGGGCAGGTATCTTTTTCCATTTCCTCAGTGCTCAGAAGCACATTTATTAAACATACCTCCTTTCCTAAAAAATTAAAATATTGCTTTTATCACATGAAGGATCTTTACATTTTAGGCTGAATTCAGATTCTCTATTCTGCTTCCCTGATAAATTATTTAGCTGCCATGGCATTGAGCCTGGAATCATGGTCCCTCGTGGGCAATAGAACAAAGGCTGCCTTTCTTGGACCATAGTGAGCCATCAGGTTTTTATTGGCTGTTTATGAAAAATGAATATCCAGGGCTTTCTTCCTCATCTGTCTCAGTCTGGAGACTGCTGAAACCAGTTGGACAATGTAGCAAAATGCAAGCATCCAGGAACAAAGGGATGTTGACTGCACAGGAGGTACATTGGCTAGAAATAAAACCCTGGCCTCTCACCTATTGAGTTGATTGTATTGGCTTTTTTATGTTCTGATATCTGTTAAGACTATACCCCTTACAAGTCTTCTTTTCCAAGTTTCATTGGTTGTTTCCCAGCATTTACTTAGACAAATGAAACCTTAAAGAAGTTGATACAATTTAAAACTTCCTATGGGGACACTAATTGTGACTCCATTTTTATTTTAGGGAAAATTGACATTTGGTGGCACTAAGTCCTAGCAAGCAAGAAAATTATAAGTAACAAACTTTGTAAAATATCTGTCAGATACTAAGTGCTGTATCCATGCAAGTTATTGTTATTATCATTATTACTTCCACATGTTCATTTTACATCTTTCGGTAAGAATTTATATTTTTAAAGATGTCTTTTCTGTGACTTTCTTCTTAAATTTATTCCCAAGGACTTCAGTTCACATGAGCAACATGAGTGACTTTTTTTTTTACAATTTTCATTTCTAAATATCTATTTTAAAACAAAACCCAGAGTTGTCATTTTTTACTTAAAGCAACCCTATAAAAAAGAATAAAGTTGCCTCACAGGTTTTTCAAGAATGTAAACTTTTGGGCTAAGCCCCAGTGGCGTACTGGTTGAGTGTGGGACTGTGGCCCACTAGCTCGGCAGTTCAAATCCAGCAGCAGCTCTCCAGGAGCAAGGCTGGGTAGCTCCCACGGGCAGTGATGCCAAAAAAACAAAACAAAAACAAAGACAAACAAACAAAAGAATATAAACTTTCTTTTTCCCTTTGTATTGAGAATTAAGTAGTTTACAGAGATCATCACTTTTAAAATTAGTGATTCATACACACGGTTTCACCCCCGATGCTTTCAGTCTCTATTTCTCCTTCATTCTTAAGCTTTCTGAAAATTTCCTTAGATAAATATTGACCCCTTGCCTCCTGAATTGGGTTACCTGGATTCTTGCCTCCTGGTGCTGAAAGAATTCATGCAGAAAAGGCGCTTTTGTAATCCAAGTGAGTTTTTATGAAGAAAAAGGAAAGTTTCAGGTACTACAGTCTCAAAAAGTTATATGCTATTTCTGGCAAGCATGCCAAGGTGTGTGGGGGTTTGAAATAGGATATGAAGAACCACGTGAACTGAACCCCAGAGCAGGAGTGTGAAACCCACAAGTGTGGAACTAGGGACTCCCCAGTGGCCAAGAGAATGCAAGCCCCAGAAGGTTCTGGGAGGGCACGCACATGGGAGGGACTCCAACCACCCCCATACAGCACACTGTTGAGCAAGATCAGAGTAGAAGAGAGTCGGGCAGCCTGTGACCTGTGTATTTAACACCTCTGGCTGGGGAGGCATGGTTGAGGGTATCAGCTGATGTAACTGGCCAAGTCTAGGCCCACCTGTGTGATGTCACTGTGACTGGGACTAGTCTGTGACTCTAAGTGGACCTCTTACCTGGATCTAGAGGGTTTAGTCTGTGCATGCCCAGTTGTGGATTTTCCATAGGTGTCCAATGATTGCCTGGTTTCTTTCCAACCCCATTGCTGTGGTCTTTTGCAGGTATTGGAGAGACAATTCCACTTTTGTCCTTGAAAGAGTTACCTACTAATCCCAAATGGCCAATTATCATAAGATGTGTGCACATAAATCGTGTTATTTTCATCGTATAGTTCTGTCTACCCTTTGGGTGGGAAGTGTGGCACCAGAGTTAGCTCAGTACCAAACCCAAAGAGTGAGCAAGGGTCAGAACCTCAGAAGATGTACCAACCAAGCAGCAAGTCTGGGCTGTTTTGTCATTTTTTGCTTTGTTCCATATTTTTCTCTCAGTCTGAGGAGGATGCTCTACTGTGATGCCTTTAAGAGTAATCCACTGGATTAATTGTTTCTGCGTGTCTTTGAATTTCATCATCACTCTTCTTTTCTTCAGAGAAGAGGAGACCAATAGTTGCACCTTATGTGCTCATGAGCTTTGAAGACCCAGTTACTACTCACTAAAGTAGGATATAGAGCAGCAGTTCTCAACCTGGGGGTCATGACCCCCTGGGGGTCAAATGGCCCTTTCACAAGGGTCACCCAATTCACAACAGTAGCAAAATGATAGTTATGAAGTATTGACAGAAAAAAATTTATGGTTGGGGGGTCACCACAACACGACGAACAGTATTAAAGAGTCATGGCACTAGGAAGGTTGAGAACCACTGATATTGTGCATTTTCTTTGTGGGTTGTTATGTCAGGTGTCCCCTAAGACCTTGGTTTCTAAACTCCCAGGCCCAGCAGCTCATTCCTTCAAGGTGTTTGATTATGTATAAGAAGTTCATTCCTTTGCCCCTATATGCTTCACCAATGTCATGAGTATATTTGCAGCAAATTTACAAAGATTACTTGTTAGACACACATGCATATATATATAAATACATACATACACACATATATAATGTGTGTGTATTTGTGAGTATAGTTCCACTTCCCCCTCCACACCCTTAGACCTTCCTGACAATCCATATATCTAGTTGTATTTCACCATTATTGTAGGGCTGTGGATATAATTGTATTTACCTTTGTTGCATTTTATTCTTATAACCTTCTTAGTGACTCCCTCAGCTCCATCTTTTATTTTTTCTTTTGGCCAATTTCATTCTTGTTTTCTGTTTCCTTTGCATATGTACTTTATGAAAGTACATTTTCCCTTTTTAAATTTTGTTATTGTCTTCATTACAAAGTGATATCTCTGCTTCCTTATTTCCAGTCTTATAGGTTTGTTTTACTTTTGATATTTCTATATCAGAGTTGATATATGGTGGGGATTGTTATATATGATCATCTCGGGTTTTTAACTGCTGTTGTTGGTTCTTATTCTGAATAACTTCCATTAATTTTCTTGTAAGGTTAATCTGTTTTTTACCAATGCCACTAATTTCAATTGCCTGGAAATATCTTAATTCTAAGGGAAAATTTTGTTGGGTATATGTTTATTGGTTGGTAGTTTTTTCCTCTCTCTGAGTTTTCGGTACATTATCTCATTGCTTTATTGCCTGAGTGTTTTCTGCTGATAAACCAAAGCTTTGTCCTAATGATTCTACTTTTAAAGTTACTTTTTGTTTTTCCTAGCTACTTTCAGGTTCTTTCCTTATCATCAGCTATGGAACATTTATGATATGTCTTAGTAATTTGCTCTTGGAGCTTACCGTTTTAGGTTTATTCATCTTCCTTAATGCATCTCTTATCTTTCATGATGTTAGGGAGTTTTCTTCTAACAACTCTTCAACAACTTTCTGTGTGTGTGTGTGTATCTGTTGCTTTGTTGTTGTTGTTTGGGTTTTATATTATTCTTGATCTAGGATTCCAATCAAACATGAGTTATTTCTCTTGATGGTATACCAGATCATTCTTAGAATTCATTCAAAATTTCCATTTTTTTCTTAATATTTCTCTAGCAGATTAGTTAGTATGCAGAGATTTATCTATATGCTTATAATTTGACTATTTGTTGATTCAGTTCAATTCCTTTGTCCTTTCAGTGTATTATCTATTTATTAAATCTTAGTATTCATCTTCTGAATTTTTATTTGTGGTTTTGGCGTGGTTTCTCATTTTTAGATTTATTTTGTCAGTTTGCACTTCTAGTGTTTTGCATTCTTTCAAACCTTTTCCCCCTGTAGCCTCTTTCTTTCAATCCACTGAAAGCAACTAAATAGCATTCTTTGATTTCTTTTTCTGAACATTTCAATGCCATATCTTCCTTAGAAAGATCACTTGTTCTGCTTCTTCATTGTGAACTGAAGTTTTCTGTAAGATATTGGGGTGCTGTTGGATTTGTGCTTAATTGATGATTGTATGTTGCTATACTCAACAGATGGTAGGTGTGATAGAGAATGTTAGTATGTGCACAGTCCTCTGTTCATTAATTATGTAGTACAGTTAAGGATAAGTGTGGCTTAGCCACATAAGCATGATTATTGATTACTTTGGGGTGGGCAAGAAAAGAGAAGAAAGTTTTTTTAAAAAGACAAAACATTGAAAACAGCAAACAAAACAATAAACAAGAGAGGAAAATGGACAAGTAACAATAAGAGAGATCATTTAATAGCTAAGAAGAAAAATAAGGAACAAAGGAAAATCAAGGGAAGAGAAAAATAAAGAGAAATAAGCAAAACTAGAAAGAGGGGGTGGAGAAAGATTAGTAAAGAAAAAATTAAGAACCGTTAACGAAGAGAATGGAAAATAAAAAGGGAAATGGAAGAGCTTTTTAAATGAAAGAAGAGAAAGGAGGGCGTAAGGCAACTCAAATGGACCAGTTGAGGGAGCTCCCACCTGCACTTTCTGGCTTTACATGCAGCTGGGGGAATCATGCCCATCCTCCACCACACCCCAAGCCACTGGAGCATCTCCCCTTCAAATGGCTAGTGGAACTCTGCCTAAACCTCAAGGCCCTACTAAGGGAACTCCTGACCACCATCAGTGTGGTGTTCCACACTGCTTCTGGAAAATCCACCCAACCTCTACAGTGATCTCTACAACAAGGCTAGTTCCGTCTGCCATCTGCAGTGCTCTACACCAAGGCGGGTACACCCACATGCCCACTGTGACACTCCAGTTATGGAGGGAAACACACACACCAACTGAGGTGCTCCAAGCCCCATGCGATATACCACTATGGCATACTGAGGGATCAGCCAGTGAAATGCGATCCTTGTGGGTCCACAACCATGTGAGCATCCTGTGAGAGTACTATCCAACTCACATTCCAAATAATGGAATACTTGATGGATAGGGTAAGATTGAAACCTCAAGAAGATACAGCAATAACCTAACCCTCCAGTGCAGATACCTGTAGAAAGTTTATAGAAGCACTCATACAAGTGCCCCAGGAGAGAGCCTAGTGCTCTTCAACTCTTCAAGAACCGGGCTTCTGTAAAATAACAAGAAACAGCAACCAGTCTCACAAGCCTCAAAAAGAAGAATCAGAAGACAATGCCGGAAGAAATCATGATCCTATCCATGTGTAGAGAAGAAGCAGATATTGACCTGCAACTGAAATGAATTTTCAGAGTGCTGCTTGGAGTCATACAGGATATTAGAGAAGTAATACAGACAAAAGGATGAAATTATAGAGGAGATAAAGGCAACACACCAAAGAGAAATGCAAAACCTAAGGGCTGAAATAACAAAATCCAGTAGCAAATTAACAGACATTGCCAACAGACTTGAGGAGACAGAGAATCACACCAGGGCCTTAGAGATTAACCAAACATACCTCAACAAGTGGGAAAAGCAGTCAAATTAGATAACCAGAGAACCAGAAGAAAACCTAAGAGCCATGCCTTATGCTATAAAGAATTATGACATTAGAATAATTGGACAACGGGAACAAGACACAACAAAGAAGTCAACAGCGAAAATTGTGAGGGAATTCTTACAGGAAAATTTTCCCAGCTTAATAAATAAAAATCAGGCAACCATTCAGAAGGCTGAAAGAATACTAGCCACACTGAATTCCAAGGTCACCAAGACACATAATAATTGTCCAACGATAAGGAAAAGGAGAAAATCATAAGAGCAGTTAGGAAAAGCAAATAGTAACTTCTAAAAGTACCCAAATAAGAATACGTTCTGATGTATCAGCAGACACAATAAAGAAGAAGAGGGAGTGGAGTAACGTATTTCATAAATTGAAGGAAAATAATGCAAACCCAAGAATATGCAAACCCAGCGAAATAATGCAAACCCTGCGAAATTATCTATTAAGCTAGATGGAGCAGTAAGAGTCTTTGAAGACAAGAAAAAACTCAAAGAATACATAAAAAGAAACCCAGTCATGCAAAAGATCCTTGCCAATCCACTATGGGCACTAACATAGCGTAAATAAGAGATCATCACATAGAAAAATTCCACCTAGAGGGGGACCAAAAGAAAACAGATCCCAAGATAGCATTAGCTCAATAGTGGAAAGGAGGCAAGCATGAACCACACAAACACACAACACAAACTGGTAAGATAGATAGGTAGAAAAAAACTCAACACAACAGGTACAAGATGACATCACTGAGTCCATAGATGGATGTAATAACACTGAATATCAGTGCACTGAATTCAGGCATTTAAAGACAGAGGCTAACAGGTCAACTCAGAAAATATAACCCATCAATCTGCTGTCTACAGGAAACACATCTCAAGTTTGCAGACAAAAACAGATTGAAAATTAAAGATTGGACCAAAAAAAAAAAAAAAAAGCAAATGGCAATGTGAAAAGAGCAGGGGTAGCAAGTTTAATCTGCAAAAAAAGATCTCAAGGTACATGCCACAACAAAAGACAAGGAGGGGCTCTATGTGATGCTCAAGACCCAGTGAGCATAATAAATATATACATGCCCAATGAGAGACCTGTGAAATGTGTAAATCTAACACTGGAAAAGATAAAAAAGAAATCATAGACTCAACAATTAATAGTAGGTGTTTGGGCCAAGGTCAGGCCAGGCAATACCATGGATCAGACAGCTATTCAGATCAGGCAGCCTCTTGTACCCCTTTTTACAAGTCTCACAAGCAGGAAATAAACACCCTGCCTAACTGTGTGACCCCAGATTCTGGTATCTCACAGAGCTAATCTCCCTAGGTAGGGCACAGCCTCTCCCTGGGCAGGGCATGGAGCCCCTCCCACCCACCCCCTACATTCTGGGAAGCAAGTTTGAAAAAGATGATTTAACAGGTCATCTCCTTACCTGAAACTTGTAAACACAGTAAAAGAACGCTCCCTTTTCTTTCATCAGTCCATATGTCTGTAGCTCAAATTATATATCTATATATATATATATATCTCCAATACTGGGTGTGGCTTCTCTAGCCTAACTTACCGGGCTACCAAACCCACCCAGGGGTTATTTTTCCCAATAAAGCCTTTCTGTATTTTTCATTTCTAACTGAGCCTTGTCTCCTTACTGCACATGCACCTGCACCTCTTATCTTGGTCTTGAAACCTGGGACGGGCAGGAGGGATCTTTTTGCCACCCTGGCCTCCCTCTGGTCAGTGCACAGCCCATTCCTCTGCTTCCATGGACCTTTGAAGCCTGCCTGTGCAAGCACTTTTTCTGGTATTTTTGTGCATGTTTGTCCTATTTCATTTGTCTGGTTTTTCTTTCTGGACACTGAGGACCAGCAAACTTGTACAGGAACATTAGAGTCCCTGAAAGGGGTGCCATTGCAGGGGTTTATGCTGCTTGCTCCTCTAGTACCTAGAGGAGCGAGAAATAACTGTCTTTCCCCACAAGGGGTGCAACAATAAGGTCAGGTTCTCGTGTCCACCTTTTTTTCTATGTCTAACTTTCCTCTCATGGGGCCTTTGGCCTGGTGTCTACTTTTGAGGATTCCTGCCACTGACAGGACTGCTGATGCTGGGTTGATGGTCACTGCCCCTTGAGACTGGACTCACAATCAAAGTGTGTGTTTAAGCTTCTTCTACCTGTATGTGTGCTTTGTACTAGCACTTTTGTGTTGCTTGTTCTCAGACTTACTCTAAAATCTACTTCCTCTTTTTTTTCAAGCAGTTCTCTAGTGCTTGCTCTCACACCTTATTTAAAATCTGCTTTCTCCCTCTCTCAAAACTTTCCTAGAAACTGACTTCCCCCCTTTCTCACCCTGAACAAAGGCCACTGACCTCCCTCCATAAAGCCAGCCACAGAGTCAGACCCTCCCCCTCCCAAGTTTCTTGTGGTGTCTTTCACTGTCACTGATCCGGGATCCCTGCCTGTCAGTTAGACAGTTGCAGGCCTGTGCTGGGGACCCCTCCTGTTTCAGAGAAGTCCAGGACTCTCCCACTGGGCTCCTAACTCTGACTAGGTCACCTCTCAGAGTTACTGAGCCACTTCCTGACTAATGGGTGCAGATGGGGACCAGGAGACATTCTCTTCTGCTCATAGCCCCTGCAGTGTAAGATGCCATGGGAAGTTCACTCTCTAAGCCTCCAGAGGGCATTCTCTTGGGATGCCTTTTGGTTAATCTTAATGAGTTGGGCCTGGCTCCAGATAGTCACCCTAAGTGTTTGGTTTTTTTCTGTAACCAATTGTGGTCACAATACAAATTAGACAATGGGTCACGCTGCCCAGAAAGCAGTACTTTTGATCTTAAAATCCTCCATGACACTGACAATTTTTGTCACCAAGCCCCCAAATGGTCTGAGATTCCATACATTCAGGCCTTCTTCCTCCACTCTCATCCTTTTTTGTGTACCTTCTGTCAACTAGCCATAGTGCCTCTAGCTCAGTCACCTATGGCAGCTTCTTCAAAGATCTCTTTACCTCAAGCCGCCACACAGACCACCCCCACTCACTCTAACTCCCTGGAAGTGCTTTCCTTCCCACCTACGCATCCTCCACTCTGCCCTCCCTCTGCAAACCCAAAACCTACTCAGGCTACTTCCCAGCCTTCACAGTTTCCCCAACCTCTGCCTCTTTCTCATGACCCTCTCCTCTCCCTTGTTGCTTCTCATACCAGGTCACACTATGTTTTCCCACTTTGTGAAGTATTTGGCATGGAAGGCATGCGCTGTTTTCTCTCACAGACCTTTCTCAAATAGAAAAATGCTTAGGAACATTTTGTAATAACTCCACTACTTATATTAAAGATTTCTGATACCTCACTCAGGCTTATGACCTAATGGCATAATCTTTATAAAGTTCTTACCTCTATCCTTACCCACCGAGCGAGAGCACAGAGTTTTTGCAGCTGCTCAGCAGCATGCAGGCCAAGTCTATCTCATGGATGCCATCATGCTCTTAGGCCCACAAACAGTTCTTAGGAAGAAATCGGCCTGGACTTATCAAAGAGATACCCACATGGGGCAAGAAGGCAGGGCTAGCCAAGATCGCACAATACAATGTTTGCTGTCTGGCTTACAAGCCATCTCTCATAAAGCAGTTAATTTTGACAAGCTATGAAATATTACCCATCAACCACATGAAAACCCTGCGGCTTTTGTGTCATGCTTAACTGAGGCCCTTACCTAGTATACTAGGTTGGACCCTGCCTCTCTAGCACGAACTTCTATTCTAGCCACCCATTTTATTACATAGTCAGCTACTAATATCAAAAAGAAATTTTAAAAATCCAAGGATGGCCCTCAGGCATTGTTAATGCCTGAAAGGAATAGGCTGAGATAGCATGTGAGACTCAAGCACACCAGCAGGCTTGCTGTCAGGCCCAGACTTTGGTTCCTGCTCTGAGGCCAGCTGGAGGAAGGGCTCAGAAGACAATGGGAAGTAGCAACTCCAGCCATGTCTTTAACCATCAGCTGCCTGCACCGTGCTTTAAATGTAGCCAAGAATGGCATTGTGCCACACACTGCCCACAAACTTAAGCACCCATTGAGTTTTGCCCAGTGTGTGGGCAGCAGGGGCATTGGAGACATGACTGCCCCATGGCACCTCGCTGTGATGGGACTATTCTTCCAATCCCCAATCTGCCATTGGCACTGCTGGGCTTGGCCACCAAACACTGACTGAGGATGCCCATACTCCATGACTCCAGTGTCCCTCAGGTGACAATCAAAGTAGCGGGAAAACCAGTTTCCTTTTTAGTAGACACTGGGGCTACCTTCTCAGTTCTTCCTTCCTTCTCAGGCTCCACTTTTCCTGCCCTGGTCATGGTTATGGGTATAGATGGCAAGTCTTTGAATCCCTTAATAACCACTCCTTTGTTTCTAGTTATAGGAAATTTTCTTCTTTCTCATTCTTTTTTAATAATGCCTTTATGCCCTGCACTGTTATTGGGTAGGGATCTCCTTTCCAAGTTGGGAGTTAGTCTCCAATGGAATTGCTTCCTACCCACTTCTTCTCACCCAATATCCTTTTGTTACTGCTTTCAGCCATCAACTCTCCATCCACTTCCTCCTCCATGGGTTTGCCACACTACATAAACCCTGCAGTGTGGAACACTTCCTGACTGGTTGTTGTGAAACATTGCCAGCCTGTTTTCATTTGCTTTAAAGACCCTTCCACTTTCCCATCTCATCTCGTTTCCAATCTCTCTCATTCACCACGAGGCCTGAAACCCATTATTCAGCACCTCCTATCTAACCAAGCCATTGTGCCTGTACACTTTCCATACAATACCTTGATCTTGCCCATCAAAAAGGCAGATGGGTCCTACCACTTAGTACAGGACCTGTGCCTTATTATTGAGGCTGTACTCCCCATTCATCTTGTAGTCCTGAACCCTCACACCCTTCTGTCCTGTATTCCTCCTGACACCATCCATTTTACTACAATTGACCTAAAGGACGCTGTGTTAGTACGGGTAGACTAAAGAAACACATTCATAAACATGCATATGGGTATAAGGGAAAGGTTTACATACAAGACGAATGAAACATTGAGAAAGCATCCCAACCCAGTCTAGTCCAATGTCATAAGTTCGATACCAGTCTATAAAGTCTCTTTCCAAATCATGAAGCACATGCAATGATACCAGGACAATCACAGACCAGTAAGTGCAAAGTCTTGTGTATCAAGAGGCAGTAGAAGCATCCTGATGCTGGCAGGACTCTCCCGATGGCTCCTTATTTCTAAGGCTCAGAGTCCATCAGCAGTGTCCATTGGTGGTCGAAGCATCTAAGTGCTGACAGGGGTCTCTCTGTGGCTTTTCTGGCCCCAGAGGTCTGATCCCATCAGGGAAAACCCACGTGGCTTCTCCTCCACCTCCTCCAGGTTCCAGGACTCAGGATTTATCAATATGTGATCATCTTGTCTTGTTGGTAGACCGAAACCAAGAGACTGAGGCTAATCCCTCTCCTCTAATTGGGAAATAATGCGAGACTTCCCAGAATTCTCAGGAGAAAGCCATGCCCACACAGAGGCCTCATTGGCTATCTCTAGATTGACAGACTAGACTCCACACCTACACATCCAATTATGAAATTGACTTCAAGTAAATGACCACCACAGACACTTTCTTTACTATTCTGCTGGACCCCGCCTGCCAGTTTTTGTTTGCCTTCACTTGGGAGGACACCGACACTGGAACCCCTCCAAGTATACCTGGTGTGTTCTGCCCCAGGGCTACCGAGATTCACCATGTTTGGTTTGGCCAAGTGCTAACCACTGACCTCCTGCACTGTCCTCTCTGTCCATTTTGTTGCAGTATGTAAATGACCTCCTGCTGTGCAGTCCATCTGAAATGTGCTCTATGGAGCATACAGCCCAACTTTTAAACTTCCTAGCATTCAAAGTTTATAGGATTTCACAAGTTAAAGCCCAGCTCTCAAGTACAATTGCTACTTACTTGGGCCTGCATTCATTCCCATCACCTGCGGTCTTATGGCAGACCATTGTTGGGAAGTGAAGGAGCTCCAAGTTCTGGAAACTGAGGACCAAGTACTTTCCTTTTTAGGCTTTGTGGGATTTTTCAGACCCTGGATCCCCAACTTCTCCTTGTTAGATAAACCCTGTTAAGAAGTGGCTAAGGCCTCCCCAGCTACTCAAGGATGCCTTTAACAAACTGCAACATGTTCTCCTCTGCGCTCCACCCTTGCATTTGCCAAACCTCATCCAACCTTTTTCACTTTACAGAGATGAAAAGTAAGGTGTAGTAATTAGTGTCCTAACTCAACCCTTGTGACCTGCTTTATTCCCCATAGCTTATCTGTCCAAGCAACTAGACATGATGATCAGAGACTGGTCACCATACCTCCAGGCTCTGGTGGCAGCCACAACCCTTACTAAAGAAGCTTTAAGGTTAGCACCGGGAGAGTCCATACAGATGGGATCCACCCACAGACTGCAGGACCTCCTCTCACATCGGATTTTGTCTCTGTTGTCTGCCAGCTGCTTGCAAAAAATCCACCTTATGTTTATTGAAAATGCTAAAAAACCATGTGCCAGATTCCCTCTTTAAACTCAGAAACCCTCTTGCTTCAACTCCTACACTAGTGAGAGCCTAGCTGTCAATCCTGCCCCCAGGCAGTTGAGGAGCTGAGGCTACCCTGAACTGAACTTTCTGAGCAGCTATATCCTAACCCAGATCTCCCTTTTTTTGTTGATGGCAGTTCTGTTGTAGCTGCCCTTGGATACCGACAAGTTGCCTATACTAGATCGAGTCTAGCTTGATCAAGTCTGAGAAGCTACATGCCTCCAGTCGGAACCACTTCCCAGAAAGTAGAACTTATTGTTCTCATTTGAGCTTTTCATTTGGCTAAAGGAAAAATGGCTAATATATTTTCTGATTCTAAATATGCATTCTTATATATCACTGTCATGCCACCATCTGGAAGGAGTGGGGATTTCTTACCACCAAGGGATCCCTTATTGTCAACAGCAAGCTAATAGTCAAGCTTTTACAGACTTTTTGGCTACCAACAGACGTAGCTATCATCCATTGCAGAGGGCATCAAAACTGATGACTCTTGTCACACAGGGCAACAATAAGGCAGACACTATTGCCAGAAACCTCACCGCTAACTCTGCTAACCCAGCTAACCCAGCTCCAATTCCTCACTGCACCATCCCTGAGGTGCAGCCCTCTTACACACCCCAGGAAGAAGCCATCCTAACTTAGAAAGGAGGAAAGAAAGCTTCTGCAGGGTGGATAGTTCTTCACAACCAAACAGCAGTACCCACACAACAAGCCGGGAGTCTCATTCACCAAATACATTCCTCTCTACACATAGGGCCTCCTGCTTTATCCCAGTTCTTAGAGCCATCATTTTATCACCCTAAACTAACTCAGTTTATCCAGAATGTCGGTTTCTCTTGCTCCACATGTAAAGCTATAAATACCCAAGGAGACTTAAATCACGCCAATTATGTGGTCACTTGCCTGGCCAAGATTGGCAGACTGATTTTACCCATATGCCTAAACACAGAAGCTTTAGATTCCTTCTAATGTTGGTAGACATGTTTATAGGTTGAGTCAAAGCCTTCCCTACCAAATGAGTAACAGCATATATGGTTACAGACATCCTGCAAACCCAAATCACCCCCAGATTTGGCCTCCCCAACTCCACACAATGAGATTATGGTCTCTGCTTCATATCCCAAATCACAGAGCAAATTTGCTCTCCCTGAACATTAAATGGTGCTTACAAATTCCATGCAGGCCTCAATCTTCTGGTAAGGTGGAAAAGATGAATGGGATTATAAAAGTTCATTTATCTAAATTGTCCCTAGAACTTCACTGCCTATGAGTGAACTTACTCCCCCCTTGCCTGAACTGGAATTCAAGCCACCTGTCACTCTCCTTCCTTTTTAAGCCTGCTTGAACTTTTGTATGGGAAACCCTTCCTAATCAACCATGATCTACCAATCCAGACACCACTGCTGGCAAATTATTTCCCTTTTTCAATCTTTTAAGGAAACTGCTCCAAGAGTACGCAGACCGATATATGCCCACTCCTGATCCTGCACAACCTGACTTATCAGTAATCATCCTGGGAGATTCTGATCTACTGAAAGAACTCTAGCCTCAATCTTTACAACCTAAGTGGACAGGACCATACACCATTGTCCTGACTGTCAAAGTCCTTGGTGATCCTAACTGGCATCATCTCACCAGAGTAATGTTAGCCCCAAATGCAAGCTATGACCAGTATTCAGTCCAAGTTGTGGCACCTGCTACCCTATGCTTTCTTAGGGTGCCTCCTGCTTTCCATTCCTAGCATGTGTTTCGATAATTTTGGCGTAAGCCCACATAGACAACCTTTTGTCCATCCTACTCCGCTCGATGCCTGGGTTCATATGTGTTGAAGTTCTTCCTCCATGGTGGGAACATTTAACAGCAAAACCCATATAATCAGTAAATCTCACAGCAACCAAGGTAGCTGTCAGCGGCCTGTTTACCTTCACTTTAACAGTACCCACCTTCATCCTTTACATCCTGGTGCCTCAGAAACCTTCAGGAAACAAAATCTGGCCCTCTGTTATCTTCATGACTAGAAACAGGAGTAATGTAAAAAGTGGCCAGAAACATACATGGGGTGTGCATATTCCTCGTGTGTGTGCAATATGTGTAATGCACACCAGGATGGGAACTCTCAAAGTAACACCCTGCCCTGAAACCAACTTGGAGATTATCAGATATATATATTGCAGACCTCTGAGATCCAAGGGGAAAATGGTCCAGAGGAAGGTTTGTATTGATATCCCTCTGCTCCAAAACCCTCTGCCATCCTATCAATCAATCCATAGGCAATATGTTCAGCTTCCTCACCCACCAAAAAGCATTAATAAGGTAGCTAAAGACATCCAAAAAATGAGCTTACCCTGTTAGCCCAACTTACAAAACAGGAAGCCAAGCCCAACCCCTTTTAGTAGCTAAAAATAATCCAAGAGACAGCCTCCTTGTTAAATGCTTCTGGAATAGAAAATTCATCCTGTTTCCTCAGCGCCCCTCTCCAATGTCATCTACGTACAGAAAAGTGAAGCAAGACCTTTACCTCCCTCCAGGCACAAGAATAAACTCAAAGTGGACCACAGACCTTGAGGTAAAATTCCAAGCTACTAGGACAATTTATTAAGGGAACTGGAACAAACCTAAGAAGCTGGGCACAGGGGATACATAGGCAATCAGAAATATGGGAGGCTACAAGTACAAAGAAGTCACAAATTGTCAAGTGGGTTATACTGAAGATAAATCACCTGTGGAAATAAAAAAAATTCATTTTATTCAGGTAGATAATCATTTTTTTCCAACACCACTTATTGAAGAGGGCATCCGCTTCCCACTTGATATTTTGGGAGCCCTTATCAAAAATCAGTTGTCTGTATGTTAATGTTTTTACTTGTACTTTTTCAGCTCTTTTCCATTGGTCAGTATATCTTTCCTTATACTACCACCACACTGTTTTGACCACTGTGACCATATAATGTGTGATAAAGTCAGGTAGAAAAATTCCTCCCATTTTATCCTTCTTCTTGAGGAGTTCTCTGCTAATTCTGGGCTTCTTCCCTCTTCATATGAAGTTGGTAATCAATTTTTCCAATTATTAGAAGAAGGATGATGGTATTCATATTGGGATAGCCTTAAACTTATATAGTACTTTGAGTATAACTGACGTCTTTACTATATTCAGTCTTCCAAACCACAAGCATGGGATATTCTTCCATTTGTTGAGGTCATTCTTGATATCTTGTAATAGTGTTCTGTTCTTTTCCTCATACAAATCTGTGGTACATTCATACAATGGAGTACTATGTATGCCTAAAGAGAGTTATAACAACAGCAACAAAAGAGTCATAAGAAAACTCACAGACTGGGAAAACATCCTTAGCATTGACACATCAGACAAAGACCTTATTACTAAAATCTATAACACGTTGTAAACTTACAATAAAAAAAACTAACTGCTCACAAAGGAGGTAGGCAAAGGACCTGAAGAGAATTTAAACAGGGGCAGAAATTTGAATAACCAATAAGCATATGAGAAAATGTTCCTGATCATTAGTCATAAAAGAAATGCAAATTAAAACAACAATGAGATACCACCTAACACCCCCAAAGATAGCCCAATTCAAAAAATCAGAAATCAACAAGTGTTGGAGAGGCTGTGGGGAGATAGAAACTTTTGTCCACTGCTGGTGGACCTGTAGGTATGTACAGCTATTATGGAAGTTGATTTGGCGATATCTAAAACAGATGGCTATAGAGCAACGGCCCACCAATCCTCCTACTGGGCATACACCCAGAAGAGACAAGAAAGAAACCACATACACACATGTATACTTCAATGTTCGTCATGGCAGTTCACAATTGCAAGGAATTGGAAACAACCCAAATTTCCATCATCAGACAAATGGATTAAAAAAAAAAACCCTGTGGTGCATACATACAATGGAGTACTATGCATCTCTAAAAAGCAGTGATGAAAACATGATGCACCTTGCCTCATGGGAAGAACTGCAGGGAATCATGCAAAGTGAAGTAAGTCAAGCACAAAAAGACAAGTACAACATGAGTTGACTAAGATAAGTTTTATTTTTTTAATGGGGGCATAGGAGTAAGGCTATGGGATACACACACACACACACACACACATCCATGGGGTGATGTCCAGCAACTATGGCAGGGGCCAAACCCACTCCAGAGATGGATATGGCAGCCAACTAAATAAGATGGGGAAAAAAGAAAAAATGGTGGGGGGAGCAAGGCACTAACCCAGCCAAGGGGAAGGTATTTTTTATATTTCCATGGGGGCAGGGAGAGAGAGACCGGACTTCAGGTGCATGCACCCGGGTGTGAATGCAACATACTGGCATGCAGCAAAGAAACCAATAGAGACATTTGTCTCAACCCGAACTATGTGGACTGCCCCCACGCCCAGAAGAATGTACTTCAGAGGACAGCATTAGGATTACAGCTTGGGGAGAGGGGATCACTGAACTAGAGTACACAGGAGAAACAAAATGGAATGGAGAGGGAGGAGAATACATCCTGGCTCACCACACCTGGAGGGCGATATTCCTGCTCAGAGCAGACAGTGCATAGGGAGTTCTGTAAGGCTGGCCCCACCGCAGGACATGGCTTCCCTCACTGAACCATGGGGCTGTGGGGGACAGCACTGGAGACACAGTATAGGAAAAGTGCATTGTCTGGTCCCATCAGGCTGGGGTGAGTCACTGAGAGCATACAGCAGAGCACCAGGGGAACCAGAGTGATGCAACCCCCGGGAGAATACCAAAAATAGGCATTGGAGACAGAGTATGGCACCCCATCAGACTAGCCTTTTCCATTTATCTCAGTGGCTTTTCTTTTGTTATTGATTTTTGCTTTGGACTTCCTTTGTTGTTTTATTTGGCTTTGCCTGGTTTTTGTACTTATTGAAGTATCTGCATGTCTATCTAGATAAGATAATGGGATAAATGATTTAGAGATTAAAAGAACAGGACCAATGGTTTCAAGGAGATACAGGAAAAGAGGAGGTAGGAAGATGCAATTGGGGGGGGGGAGGGGAGGGAGAGCAGGGTAACCAACCCAGAGACAAGGGAACAAGTGAATTATAATCAATGGAAGGGAGGTCATAGGGTGCCTAGTGGGGCTTAATTAAGGGCAATGTAAGATCAAGGAATTACTAAACCTGAAGAAAGTTCGAGCATGGTAGTGGGACATGAAGAAATAAAAGGAAATAGAGGAAACATTTATAAAGGCCTAAATATAGGCATGTACCTATGTAAATACAAATATAATGATAGGAGAATAGAACTATGTATTCATATCTACATGTTAAGAATTAAGGTTGCAGATGGACATTGGGCTTTGACTCAAGACTTTTAGCACAAGAACATTTTATTCTAACAATTCAGTGTGACGCTCACCACCCCAACATGATTGCTGAAGACAAAATGGGTGCATAAGCAAATGTGGTAAAGAAATCGGATGGTGGCCAGCTATCAAAAGATACAGTGCCTGGGGTCTTAAAGGCTTGAAGATAAACAAGCAATTATCTAGTTGAAAAGCATCAAAGCCCGCATGGAAGAAGCATACCACCTTGTGTAATCATGAGGTGTGAATAGGATCAGGTATCAGGTGTCTAAGACCCAGAACAAAATTATACCCAATGTGAATGGTGGGGCGGGGCTGCATGGAATGGAGACCACATGCTTATCTATAGACAACTGGACATCTCCTCACAGAGGGATCGCAGTGAAGATATGAGCCAGTCGTGATGCAATATAGTACCGATGAAACACAAACAACTTTCCTCTAGTTCTTTGGTGTTTGCTTCACCGCACTATCATAACCTCAATTCAACCTTACAAATCAGATTAGAATAGAGCATGCAGACTGCTACAGATAAGAGCATGAAACCCAGGGAGTCTAGGATAGGTAGATTCCTTATTGCCAACAATGAGAGTAGAGATACCAGGAGGATTAGGGGAGGGTGAGGGAAGAAAGGGGGAATCAATCACAAGGATCAATTAGAATTCCCTCTCAGGAGAACGAATAACAAAAAAGTGGATGAGGGGTGACAGGACGATGTTAAATGTAGAAATAATAATCTATAATTTTATTAAGGGTTTGTGAGTGAGGGTGGGTGGGGGAGAGAGGGGAGAAATGGGTAGCTGATGATATCAGGGGCTTAAGTAGGAAGAGAATGGTTTGAAAATGATGATGGTGGCTTATGTGCAAATGAGCTTGACACACTGAAGGAATGTATGGATTGTGATAAGAGATGTAAGAGCCCCCAATAGAAGTATTTTTTAATTAAAAAAGAAGAGAAATGGGCTGAGCCCCGGTGGCGTAGTGGTTGTGCGCGGGACTGTAGCCCACTGGGATGGAGATTCAATTCCAGCAGTGGGGCTGGGCCTCCTACTCCCACTGCCGGAGAGCAGTGATGCCCAAAAAGAAAAAAAAAGAAGAAGAAGAAGAGAAAGGAGGGAAAAACACAAATAAATGGTGTGGCAGTCATCTAATCTGTTGTGAATTTGAGGATTATGAGTGTAGGGGTGGAGTCTAGCCTGTCAATCTGGGGATAGCCAATGAGACCTCTGTGTGGGCATGACCTTCTCCTGAGAATTCTGAGGAATGTGGTAATTCCTTCCTGGAGGTGGAGACACTATCTCTCTTGGTTCACTTGCTTGGAGACCTTCTACTGCCATGCTTACTCCCTGGGAGACATTGCAACTGACGAGACACATAGCAGCATGCTGATAAACCCTGAGCCCTGGAAACTGGAGGAGCCACTGGGAGACCCCTGACAGAACTAAGGTGCTTCTACTGCTAATGGATGCAAAAGACTCTGCACCTACTGTCCTGTGATTGTCCTGGTGTCATTGCATGAGCTTCTTGAGTCTAAAGAGGACTTATAGATTGGAATCAGATATATGGGCTAATATCAGACTTATGACCTTGGACTGGGCTGGTTTGGGAAGTTTTATCATTTTATCATTTGTTCATTTGCTCTTATTCATGAACCTCTTTCTTATACACATAAGAGTTTCTATGGATTTGTTTCTCTAGTCTACCCAGACTGACACAAAGGGAAAGGAAAACCATGAACAAAGAAGAGTGGGACACTTCTGCCATCCAAGGAGCTCACAAAGTGGTGGGCAGAGGTGAGAGGGGGCCCTAGGTGAATTTCCTATCAGCCTAAATGTTATCTAGGACCAGGGCATCTGATCTGGAAGTAGTTCATGCCAAATGAACTACTAGATGGTGGCTGCCTCAGGGTGTTTATTCTGGAAGGGAGTCTTAGAGGCCCAGAGGTCAGCTGTGAACAGGGCAGCTGGATATGGAAAGATTTGCTGATCACTGATTGGTGACCAGGGATCCAGTATTTTCTGTTCTGTTCATCTGATGAGGTGGAATTTACTTGCCCTCAGACATGAGGATGGTATACCAGAAGCCAATCCACAACAGTGAGGCTCTAACCTCAGGTTGGTCAGGAGCTATGCAGGGGAGTAGGGGTCATTGGTGGCTGGGTTGGGTCCTGGATGCTCTCTCATTGCTAGCCAACAATGCGCAAATATGTTGTCAGGCTGCTGCCTCAATCAGATGCTGCTTTCAAAAATTTAGGATAGCACAATTGCATCAGGTCACCCTTTAATTCACCCACCTGTTAGCAATCTCATCACTTTAAATCAACTTCTCCTTGTCAGTATTAAATCCAATCCTCCATCCTTTCCTCTGATGATAGCATGCCAGTAGTTCAAAGGTTATAATTTTTTCAGAAATAAGTTGCCACATATTTCTCTTATGGAGTTGCTGGTGTAATCACACTACCTTTCTGTTAGCAGCCAAGTTGCTAAACCACTTCATCACGAGAGCTGTTACTGTTGTTGGGTGCCCCGAAGTTGGCTCTGACTCATATAAGCAACAGAACAAAACACTGCCTACTTGTGTGTAGCCCTCATAATTGCTATGATTGAGCTTATCATTGAAACCACTATATCAATCTTGTTGAATGTCTTCCACTTTTTCACTGATCCTCTACACCTACCAAGCATGAAATTCTTTTCAAGAGCTTGTTCTCTGATAATAACATATTTGAAGTATGTGAGATGAACTTTTGTCACTTTCACTTCTAGGGAATATTTTGGCTGTATGCCTTACAGGAAACATTTTTTTCTTCTTTGGTTTTATTTTGGCAAACCAAGAATGCTTTAATAATCTTCACTAGTAGCATAATTCAAATGCATAAGTTCTGACTCAGTTTTCTTTATTCAATTGCACATGTACATAAGGAAATTGAAAATACCAAGGCTTGGATTAAGATCACCTTAATCATTAAAGTAAAATCTTTGCTTTTTAACATTTTAATAAATCTTGTGCAACAGACATGCCAACACAATACATTGTTTCATTTCTTCACTGTTGTTTCCATAAGCATTGATGATAGACTCCACTAAAGGTAAATCTTTCACAATTTCAATCTTTTCTTCTTTACTTCAGGATGTTGTCTATTGATCCATCTGGGAGGGTTTGTTTTCTTTACATTGAGTTGTTATCCATACTGAAGGTTGTAGTCTCTGATTTTCATCAGCAAATTGTTTTTGTTATACTAATATCATAGTCTATTAAAGAGTATTCCACCAATCCTGATGCCACATTCTCCATATAGTCCAGGTTCTCAGATCATTTGCTGAGCATACAAATTGAATATGCATGATGAAAGGTTTCATCCCTGATGTATACCTTTTCTGATTATAGTCATGAATCCCCTTGTTCTGTTTGGACAGCTGCCTCATAATCTATATACTAGTTTCACATTAGCACGATTAAGTGCTCTGGAATTCCCATTCTTCTCAATGCTATCCATATTTTGCTAGGCACAATAGAGTCAAATGCTTTTACATAGTCAATAAAACATAAGTAATCATTTGGGGGTATTTTCGCTTTCAGCCAAGATCCATTTGACATTAACAATGCTATGATTTATTCTATTTCCTTTTCTGACTCTAGTTCGATTGGCTTGCACTTCCTGTCAAAGTATTGCTGCATCTATTTTTATATTATTTTATAAATTTTTACTTGCATTTGATATTATTTGAAAACTTCTGCATATTGCTGGACCGCCTTTTCCTCACATGGGAACAAATATGGACCCTTTCCAGTGAGCTGGCCAAGTAGATAGATATCTTTCAAATTTCTTGCCATAAACTAGTGAATGCTTCTAATGTTACATAAGTTTAAAAAAACACTTTAATAAGCATTATATCAATCTCTGGAGACTTTTTTGGGGGTAATATCTTCAATGTCACTTGGACTTTCTCCTTCAATGTAATTGATTCTTGATAATACACTACTTCTTGGTATGATTGAATGTCAATCAGTTCTTTTTAGTAGAAAAAAATCAGAAACCAACTCATTACCATCAAGTTGCTGCTGATTCATAGCAACTTTATAGGACAGGGTAGAAATGGTCCTGTGAGTTTCCAAGACTATAATGCTTTACAGAAGCAGAATATCCTGTCTTTCTTGTGAGAAGGTTTAGAATTGCTGACCTTGCAGTTAGCAAGCCAACAGATGACCACTAAGATTTTTGGTATATCTCACTGCCACCAAATCAATTCAGACACATAATGACCCTTTAGGACAGGGTAGAACTGCCCCTATTTTTTAATAGTTCATTTTATTGGGGGCTTTTACAGCTCTTATAACAATCCATATGTCAATTGTATTAAGCACATTTGTACATATGTGGATGTCATCATTTTCAAAATATTGCTTTCTACTTGAGCCCTTGGTATCAACTTATCTTTTTTCCTTCCCTTTCCCCCCCTCCTGCCCTGATGAACACTTGATATGTTAAAAATTATTGTTATTTTTATTTCTTACACTGCTGACTCCCTTCGGGTTCTACATCAATCATTGTGATCAGTTCCCCCTTTCTTCCCAATCTCCCCCCAGATCCTCCATACCCTCAGGGTATTACTACTACCATTATTGTTTCTGAAGGGATTGCCTGTGCTGGATTCCATGTATCAGGAGCTGTTACCTGTATACCCTCCAGTCTAGCCGGATTGGTAAGGAAGAGTTGGGGTTATGATAGTGGGGAAAGAGACATTAAAGAACTAGAGGGATATTGTGCGTTTCCTCAGTGCTATACTGTAACCCACCTGGGTCATCACTTCCTTGTGATCCTTCTATGAGAAGATGTCTAACTATGGGCTTTGGGTCCCCACTCTGGTCTGCCTCATTCACATCAATATGATTATTTTGGGTCTTCTGATGCCTGACACCTCATGATCATACAGACTGGTATGCTTCAGGTGGGCTTTGTTGTTTCCCTGTTAAATAACATCTGATTTAACTTCAAGCCTTTAAGTCCCCAGATGCTGTATCTTCTAATAGTGGAATATCATCAGCTCTCTTCACCACATTTTCTTATGCACCCATTTTGGCTTCAGTGATCCTGTCAGGAGTGTGACCATCACAAAATGCCAGTTATTAGAAAAAAGGGTTCTTGCATTAAGGGAGGAATTGAGTAGAATCCCAATGTCTGTCTGCTATCTTGATACTTAACATTTAAATATATGGACTTAGAACTATATTCCTATCATGATATATGTACATATATATATACATACATGCCCATATTTATACCTCTATAAATGTCTTTTGTCTCCTATTCTTTCCTCCATCTCCTTTTACTTTCCTCCTGTCCTACTATCATGTTTGACCTACATTTGGCCCTCAGTAATTCTTCTCAGCTGCACTACACTTAATGAACCCCCCTCCTGGCCCCAGGCATTATACACCCTCCTTGCCATCAATTTTAAATACCTCTTGTTGTTCCCTTGTCCCTGCATTTGTTGGCACTTCCCTAATTTTACCCCCACTTCTCTCGCACAATGGTTCTCTCTGGAACCATTGTTCCTATTGTTTTTCCTCCTGATTGTTTATCTTGCTTATCTTATATAGATAGACATGGGGAAAAATGAAGCTGAAGATGAAAAAAAGGGTGGAGGCCTTAGACAGTTCCATGTCTCTCTGATTACCCTTATGCATATTTTCTGATAGAGTCTGAGGAGGTGCCAAGGCCTGCCTTCTGAGTCTGAAGTCTATTTTTGGGGTTCCTCAGAGACATCATTGCTTTCCTCCCCTTTGCTGCTCTGTTGGGCTCCCTTCATGTTTTGCCCCAGTGTGTGGGGGTCAGACTGGCACAATTTCCACACTGTTTCTCCAGAGCTGCCTCCTGCAGTGCGTGGGTCAGTGAGGGGATGTCTTGTCTCATGGTGGGGCTGGCTCTCAAGTCTTCTCTGTGCCTTGACTGCTCTGAGCAAGACGTTGTCCCTGAAGCTTGGTGGGTCAGGATGTGTTCTCAATCTCTCTGTCTCTCTGTCTCTCTCTCTCTCTCTCTCTCACTCTTTCTCTCTCTTCTCTCTTCCTCTTAATTTTTTCCTTGGTAGTCTGGGCATACCCACCACTCTTCCAGAGCTGTATCTTCAATGTTGTCATCTGTAGTGCAGATTTCTGGGGAGGGAGGTCAACATAGTTGGGATTGGGCCAGCCCTGCAGACCTCTCTGCTATTCAGGTCAGTATATTGCCCTCATGGCTTGGCAAACCGGATTGAGGTCTTGTCCCCCTCTCCCTTGCCTGTGGAGATATAAACAATACCCTCCTTGTGGGTGGGTTAGTGCCCTATTTCCACACTAGCCATGTCCTCTCTTTTTTTTTTCCTTCTTCCCCTCAATTTTAGTTAGCTACCATATGCATCTCTTGGTTGGGTCTGATCCCTGCCCCAGGAATTTACGCATTTTGAGATTGTCATTCTTTACTGTAAAATCCCTTTCTTCCTTCCATCTTTATTTTTTTAATTATCTCTTTTTATTAAAAATCATTTTATTAGGGGCTTGTACATCGTTTTTCACAATACATAAATAAACATACTGTGCCAAGCACCTTCACATGTCTGCTGCTGTTATCATTCTCCAAACATCCGCCTTTTCCCTTGAGCCCTTGGTATTGGCTTTCCCTCCCTTCCCCCCTTCCTCTGCTCTCCCTTCCCCATCAACCCTCAATACTTTATAAATTACTATTGTTTTGTCATATCTTATACTGCCTGACCTCTTCCCCAACCCACTCCTTTGATGCCTGTCCTTCAAATAGGAGATTATGTGTATATCCTTGCAGTTGGTGTGGTTTCTGTACCCCACCTTCTCTCCACCCATACAGCATCTCCAATCTCACCACTGGTCCAAAGATGCTCATCCATCCTGGTTTCCCCATCTCTCCAGCTCCCCTCTCTACCAGTGTACCTTCTCCAGTCTATCTGGATTTGTAAGGTAAAGTTGGGGCCATGATGGTTGGGGGGAGGAAGGCTTCAGGAACTAGAAAAAAGTTGTATACATCATCACTTCCCGGCTGCCCCTTGACTGGTCTGTCTCCTCCCTGTGACTCCCCTGTAAAGGGGTGACCAATTATCCACCAGTGGGCCTTAGGTTCCCACACTACTCTCCCCTTCATCCGTAATGATGTGATTCTTGTTCTTTGATGCTCGATACCTGCTCCCTTTGGCCCCTCTTGATCACAGATGCTGGTGTGCTTATTCTATGTGGGTTTTGCTGAGTCAGATTGACCCCATCCCTAGAAGTGGGAGTGGCAGAGAACACGTTGGGCTAGGGGCAGCATGCCACACCCACAGGGATAAAGACAAGAAGAGAGGAAGATGAAGAGAGCTGGTCCAATCCCCATGCCAACACATGATGCCCAGAGGACTACACCCCTCTGGAGACTTAATGGGCCACAGAAAGGACTGAGCAAACAACAACAGGACAGGGCACTGGCTCCCTATGGAAGCAGACAGTGACACAGGGCACTTTGGGAGTCACA